>JASAND010025463.1:0-17462 GCA_030248195.1 Trissonchulus latispiculum
GAGGGCATTTTTCCCCCATAGTTTCGCTTATTTTTCCGCTGCAGAGAAAATCATGTCAGAGAAGTTGCATATATACACAATGTAAGCAAAGCTAGCTACCGCAAACAGGCTGGATGAAAACGTTCTAGTTCAACTGAATGTATTTGCTGAAGCGGAAAAATGTCTGTTAATAGCCTTTTCAGAACTTTATACACGGTGCGTCATCTTAGGCTGGAAGGCCACTGTTCATGGCCTCTACAGAACATTATACACGGAGCGTTATCTTAGGCTGGAAGGCCACTGTTCATGGCCTTTTCAGAACTTTTTACACGGTGCGTCATCTTAGGCAGGAAGGCCACTGTTCATGGCCTCTACAGAACATTATACACGGAGCGTTATCTTAGGCAGGAAGGCCACTGTTCATGGCCTTTTCATAACTTTTTACACGGTGCGTTATCTTAGGCAGGAAGGCTATTTTAAAAGCCAACCAGCACCGTAACCTTGGATATGCAGTTATATATACATGACAAAAGTTGCTCTGCTCATTTAGGGCTTTCATTTAAAACCAAATTTGACAACTTTTGGAAATTTTGATTTTTGACCAATTAGGACCCCTTGCCAGGGCGCCACAGGTCGCTAGAGAGCAGTTTGGAGGGGTCCTCCAATGAGATAAAATGTTCGCCTCACCAAGGGCTTTCATTTGATACCAAACTTGAAAACTTTTAAAAAATTGATTTTGGACCGGTCCGGACCCTGGTCAGGGCGGCACATGACGCTGGGGACACTTTGGAGGGTTCCTCCAATGACAAAAAATGTTCGCCTCACCAAGGGCTTTCATTTGATACCAAACTTGGCCACTTTTGGAAAAATCGATTTTTGGGCATTTTGGACCGGTCCGGACCCTGGTCAGGGCGCCACAGGCCGCTGGGGCCACTTTGGAGGGGTCCTCCAATGACAAAAAATGTTCGCCTCACCAAGGGCTTTCATTTGATACCAAACTTGAAAACTTTTCAAAAAATCGATTTTGGACCGGTCCGACCCTGGTCAGGGTGCCACAGGCTGCTGGGACCACTTTGGAGGGGTCCTCCAATGACAAAAAATGTTCGCCTCACCAAGGCCTTTCATTTGATACCAAACTTGGCCACTTTTGGAAAAATCGATTTTTGGGCATTTTGGACCGGTCCGGACCCTGGTCAGGGCGCCACAGGCCGCTGGGGTCCACTTTGGAGGGGTCCTCCAATGACAAAAAATGTTCGCCTCACCAAGGGCCTTTCATTTGATATCAAACTTGACCACTTTTGGAAAAATCGATTTTTGGCCATTTTGGACCGGTCCGGACCCTGGCCCGGGGCGCCTGAGCCGCTGGGGCCACTTTGGAGGGGTCCTCCAATGACAAAAAAATGTTCGCCTCACCACGGGCTTTCATTTGATTGCAGACATGGCCACTTTTGGAAAAATCGATTTTTGGCCGTTTTGGCCACGGTCCACGGTCCGGACCCCTGGCCAGGGCGCCACAGGGTCCGGGCGAAACCTACTATAGCCTATGCTGTAGTGCCCCCGCACCCACCCAAACCCCAAGTAAGAGAGACCTGCTCACTGTAGATATTTCTGTAGAAGAGGTTAAAGTTGGAGTTGCGACACGGTAGGGCCCACCACCATCCGAGTGCCCCCACCCGCATGGATAGGTCCTAGAGCGAAACTAATGGGCCCTTTAGATTCACCATATAGGGGTTCCTATTCGAATACGAAACCTCAGCCCAGCAGCTCTTATGTATAGGGCTGCCTACTCCGTAGGCCCAGACCCCCCTTTTACACGTTAACTACTGACCCCTGGCCAGGGCACGCCACAGATGACCGACCAACACCAAACTCTCAAATGGGAGACCTCCACCCTTAGGCCATGCACCACATGAGCAATATGAGAGCCCGGCTTCGCTCGCTCCGTTCTATTTCGTGGCTAGAATATTTTCGGACTTAGTTTTTTTTTTTCGGGGGTCATTTTGGGGGTCCCCACCGGGGGGGGTGGGGCCATCTGGGGGTCGGGAACCGCGGAAAGTAATTTCCCCCGGAATTGAGGAACTTTTTGTACAAAAAAAAACCTAAAATAGTTTGGCTCTGAAGGGTCTTCCGACCTGCACCCCTGGGGGGAAAAAAATGGAGAGAAACGCGACCTGCGCGGGGGGCCAATTTTCATATCTCCAAGATCCACCCGGCCGATCCGGCTGAAATTTTCACAGCATGTACCCCTGCCCATAGGCTCTTCACACAAGAAGTTTCAGCCCGATCGGTCCACTCCTCCGCTGGCCCCAGGCCAAACAATGTCCAGATTATACACATTGCGTCAAATTTTCCCTATTCTAGGGGGAGCGCTAACGCGCTCCCCCGAATATAAGGGCAAGCCTTCAGGCAGTTTCAACTTGTCTATTTCAAGTTACAGAGCTTGCTGCCCTGCTGCGCCGCCTAGCTTTTGGCTTACGATAGCGCTACCGCACAGCGACGAGGATACTCTCATCGTGTTCAGCGGCCGATTTACTATATAAGGGCAACTTTCAGGCAGTTTCAACTTGTCTATTTCAGAGTGCAGCCGAGCGTGCTGCGGCTTGGGCAGCGCCGCAGCGCAGCATGATAGCAGCACCGCACAGCGACGAGGATACTCTCACCGTGTTCAGCGACCCCGATTTTTATATAAGGGCAAGCTTTCAGGCAGTTTCAACTTGTCCATTTCAAGGTACAGGGCGTGCTGCACGGTGCTGCACCTGCAGCGTCGTTGCGGCTGCTGCACCGTAGTGCAGCGCAATAGCGGCACCACAGCGAGAAGCAAACATGTCTATCGTGTTCAGCGACCCCGATTTACTATATAGAGCACCACCAAATGGCCGAAAATAGCCGTTTTCAGCGACTTTTCCCAACTTGGAGTATGGGCGATAAACCACAGGCGCCATGCAGCTCGAGGGTCACATCCGTCGGTTACAGCGATATACTCATCGTTTTCAGCGACCCAGATACACTATATATGCGTACAGACCAAATGGCCGAAGAAACGCCATTTTGAGCGACTTTTGACAATTTTTCATGTTGGGACCCTCGAAAATTCTCTAAGTCGGAATGTTCGTGAGCCCATGTTTGACAGTCTGTAGAAACCGCCCATGAGGAAGACCTAATTAGGCAAAAATAATCAATAGTGAACAGGTTCATGGTTTCGCTAACGAGATAATAATAGGTAAAGAGTACCACCATAAGGCATGTGAAAAATCAGTGTGCTAGAATAAGTAGCTCGAGCGTAAGGGAGAAACACAAGAGAATAAAAAAAACCCACTGAGAAAGTAGGTCTGGAAAATGAAAATTTTCAAAGTTCATTTTTTCCGGGCAATTTGGTATCATTCGAAAGCTCTTGGCCTGGGAATTTCAAAAATGTAAATATATATTATCTCTTAATTCCTTACCGTTAATTAGTTACGCCTAATTAAGCATTTTGAAAACACGCAATGTACCTTTTTGCTCATATTATGGGGCGCTCTCCGAAGCTTGGCCCATGATATCTTGTATCTACTATACTCTGCGTTTTTTGAATGCACATTACAATTGTACCCAACTTGGTGAGATTAATAAAACAAATTCATAAAAACTGCATGTCTTTATTTCTTAAACTACGCATACGTAATGTAATTCAATCAGATTTTCCAAATTGACATTTCTTCTACAGCGAGAAAATCACATTACGTAATAGTCTTTTTGAAACTAATCCTTAGAAATTGCCATGAGATGTTTGCTCATTCTTTAGAAAACACATTAATCCATCAAATCAAGTTAAACGCAAAAGGTCGTAAATCCGCAAGTCACCTATACACGTACGTATATATACACGTTCGTTTGCCTGCATTTCTGCACACAATGGGTCTAGTTTAGCAGTTTACATAAGCTTCAGCGCAAAAAGCAAACCCAGATCCATAACTTTGGGAATGAACAAAGCATTTCCAATTTCAGGCGCACATAATATAAGTGTCGTGTGTTAGTATGCCTACAGTTAATGCTTTACCTGTCTAGGCCTGAAAAGCACCAAAAGAAACGCTATCGGTGAATGCATTTTATTCGTGAGCGGGCACGTTGTAAATATTCGTAGGAAGAAGAATGAAGGTATACACAACAAAACATATCAGAGCTTTTATGCTGAATACCGCTGCTAGTTTTGTTATCATTTATAACGCCGATAGCATCAGCACAATATAATACAATAATGCCTTGAAATATACGTACGTATGTAAATGCTTGCAATGTGTTATTGTCAACTCAAAAGGAGACAAACAAAGCCAGCCATAATGAAGGCATAACTCTGTTTAGCTATAAGCTAAGTCTTACAAAACTTCTACAGATTCGTTTAATCTTGATCGATGACTGGATATTGGTATCGGAACCGTGACGAGACTTAGGTTACCATTTTGGGCCAAGCCGAGTGAACGCACAACTATCTGCACCCTGTGATTTCAAATATCCATTAGAACGTTGATATGGGAAGGACCTTCTCGGAAGGTAGGTTGTAAATAACAGGAGGACAACATTAAAAGAGGATTAGGGGTCTAGACCCACTCTTTTGGGAAGCGTAGAAACAGCAAAAACGAAACTTTCAGTCAGTTCTATAGAAAAATCTCAGAATAAAAAAATGAAAGCAGGAGTAACCGTGAATATGCGAATCGAAGCGGCGCTGGTGCACATTAATGCGCTTTAAGCTTAGTCCTCCCGTCCAGAGTTTTTTCAAAATTTTACCTGTGCTAGTGCTGCTGCCGCTATTTTAGTGTGTTTTTTAAGAAAATGTCGGTTATTCAAATCTGTGATTTTCCTAAAAGTAGCTTTTCGTATGTATTTACACGTTTTTAACGGTTTTTACAGCATTTAATATATAACTGTATTTAGCACTTTTCGCATGTTACAGAAAAACCAAACATATAATCCCTGCTTAGCCCTTTATAAACGATCTCACATCCAGCATCGGTAATAGTATGGCACGCCACCCACGGTAAGGCTGCAGTACTCTATATCGGCTTTTGTACCCTGTTTATATCAATATATTATTTTACGTTATTTATATTATTTTTCGCTTTTATTTCACAGCTTTTGAATGATGCAAACAAATACATCTTTTATGTAAAACAGGGTTTTTTATTTTCGCTGCCGACCTTTAGGCCAAATGGCCTCATGTTTTTCGAACGACCAAGATGGGCGGCATATTTTTGACAAATTTTTGAGTTTTTTGTGTAAAAAGTATGCCAAAAATCGCTAAAAAATAACTAATTTTTTGGGTGTTTTTTAAGCTAAAACAGTAGAAATTTAGGTAAAAATCCGGTCGTAGCCTGAAAATGTTTTTTAAATTTTAGGCTAAAAATGGTAAAAAATGTAAATTTTTTGGGGTTATGAGCGGAGGTCGGAATTTATGGGGGCTCCTCGAATGGGGAGGGGAGGTCGCCAAATTGGGGGCCCCAGTAGAAGTAAGCCAGGTTCAATTGCAATGTCAAGAATTGAAGGGGGCACGCTATATATAGTCACTTTGTGAAATTCCAGGATATGCGTTTTATAGACGAGGTGAGAGTGGAGCCACTTAATTGTATGGAAAAGATTTAAATACATTGGGGTGCGGGTTTCCTACTTGAGGGGATCACAGTTGTAATCACTCACAGAGAGAATCCAATGTTAGTGGTACGCATTGCTATACTATACCTCCAGCAGTGATGGTTGCAAATTTTTAGAAAGTTGCAAATGCATTGAACAGCCAATTTGAACATGACATGTTTGCCATTTTCGGCACTTTTTAGCGCGAAGTCCACTTTTGGTCAGCCGTACAGATGGCAGGTTCTCGCCTATAATTCTCTAATATATACTAACTACAGCACTCACTATATCGCCCATATCCATTCACAAACTGGAAAGACTTGAAAGGAGAGGGCAGAATTCTGCTTGACCATTGGCTCCACGTGTTCTTTGATGTAAAACTTGGCATATTCCTTAATATGTGGCCACATTTGTAGAATCATCGAAAACATACAATCACAACCTCAACTTCACCTACATATTCCATTTCACTATATATGTAAGGCCGCTGCCGTGACGCAAATGATAAGACATTTCAAAAGTCAGAAATTAAATAGAATATATATACGTACATAGTGCAGTTGCACTGTTGCTAACAAACCAAATCAGAGCGGTGAGTTGTGTACGTCTTCGAGAAGGAAGGGTATCCAGCAAAAGTGCCAAATTTATAATTCACTTGATTCATTTAATTTGTACAAGAAATATGATATGTATAGACAAGAACATAATATTAAAAGAGAAGTGCGTATACAATAAAGAATTTTATACTACGGGTTGTTGGAGCAACGAGCGTATATATATATATACGTCTTATCAATTGCTATTTTGGTCAACTGCTGTCTTCGAGTAGGAAAATGGGAGGATTAGGTGAACTATTTGAACACAGCCAAGTACGGGCGAGTCAGGTGCAAGATTTACGAAGATGACACGATATTTTTCTTGATGCGTAAAAATCAAGATTACTAGGACACGAATCATCGTGCACTACCGTTAAGTAAACTTGCCTTGACAGATTCCATTCTACACGCTCTATATCAGGAAAATGAACCCAAAGGCGGAAGCATTCGAAGGTGTGTTTCCATGTGACATGACAATATCGCGTTCAAACTGGCAGCTATTGTAGTCCCAAAATATGCTTTTGTCCTGGATTTCCACCAACTTTGGACTTTCAGAACATTCAAGCCAACTAATACAAGAATCCAAAAACTGTAGTTCATTTTTCCAAGAGCAAAGCAAAAGCACACATTAATTGCGTGCTGGCTAAAACTTGAGGAATTTGGTGCCCCCATTGCAACGAACGCCACCTGAAAGCTCACAATGTTCTCCTGGGGTTTTTAGGCAAAAATAAGTGGGGGGGGGAAGAGTGGGGGGGGACCCCCCCCACTAGTGGGGGGGGGGTGTCCAAAAGTGGGGGGGGGAATAAAATGGGCTAAAAATGCCAAAAATACAGTATAAAAAGCCTGTTTTCTACATTGTTATAACTAAGCTTAAAAGTGCTCAAAAATTAAGTTTTGGCACCAAAATAGACAATTTACAAAAATTTCCGGCGAAGCCGGAAAGATTTTGAAATTTTGACCAAAAATCCTAAAAATTTGGCATTTTCGGGCACCTTAGGGTGAAGTGGAGGGTGTGGGCGAGACAGAGATTTCACCGAGACCGAGACTGAGAACGAGACCGAAACCGAGACTAGCAATTTTTGGCTTAAAATTAGTTTCAACCATTTTTTGAGGTTTAGATCTAGTATTAGGGGCTTTAATACATAAACATATGGTTTCCGCACCTCGTTAGTTTGATTTTCATAACATTGATTGAAAATTTTCGCCAAAATTAGATGTTTTCGTGCCGGTCTCGGTCCGAGACCGAGACTTTGGGGTGAGCGAGACGGGAGACCGAGAGACTCCCAACCCTGGTGGGGGGGGAGCCCAAAAAAAGTGGGGAGGAGAACGAGTGGGGGGAAGAGGTCGAGTGGGGGACCCAAAAGTGGGGGGGCGCCCCCCCCAGTAAAACCCCGCATCAACTTGAAAGATATATAATTAAATGTTCCGATGTACATAGAATGATCAAGATCATAGCGTGGCTCACCAGAAAACTGGAGGGTAAACGGGTCGACTATGGTGGGAAGGTAACAGGAGTCTGTGCAGAAGCCGGCCCCCCTTCCACGAATAAAGTCCTCATTTGAGGTGACACTCCTGGCTCTACAGTTGAGAATCTGGGGTGAGCACCGGCACCCCATGTTAGTGGCGGACGGGGATATCTCCTGGGGTTATAACCTTGCTCAACCTTACCATTACCAAACCATCTTTAAATTTACTTATATCTTTGCTCAAAACCACTATTTCCGGAAGTGAGTTCCAGGGTCGAATTACCCAATTACAACGAACACTTTAAGCCAACAATTGGGACATTTTTCTCGCCTTTGGCGTGATAACCCTCCTCCCCCAGTTGGGGGGAGGGCGGGCACACCAAGCCCATTTCTAGAAAACAATTAGAAAAAGTCAAATTTGTTGTTTGTTGTTGTTTCGAATTATTTTTTGATAGAAATAATTAATATAATTTTTCTAATGATTTTTCTGTGCCGTGGCGGCCGAGTGGTGAGGCGTTTGGCTAGGATATTACGGTTCGAGGTTCGAATCCCTACAAGGCTTATTTACAAATCTCCTTGAGCAACATAGGTGTACCAGGCTACAGTTTATCCCCTGTGAGACCTCCCCACGGAGAGGCCAGACCCCCCCTCCCCCCTACCCGACCTCAACTACTCCCCCCCCAAGCCGAGCTCAGACCCCCCTCCCTCCCTAAAATTGGGTCCAAACGAAGTAAAAAATGCAAAATTTTTGAAAAAATTTTTGTTGAAAAAATTTGAAAAATAGGCTATATATATAAATCACCTATAAACAGCTAAAGATGGTTATTTATAGCAATTAAAAGACAATATACGCAATTATAAACCACAATCTGGGCTAATTTATGCATATTTTAGTACAAATTTGTCAATTTTCAAGCCCTATTGTCGCATACGAAAACCATTGACAGAAGCTTTTGAGTACGTTTAATGTACTGTACATCGAAAATGGAGCATTTTTAGCTAAAAAAACTTGGGTACAGTTTAGGGGGGTCCTCCCCCCAAATTTCGGATTTGGGTGGGGTCCCCCGAGCCAAATTTGGCCTTCTACTCCACCCTAACCCAAACAGGTGGTACACCTATGTTGAGCAAGGGAATAAGCACATATAGGTTCGCAGTTGGCTCCAGCCAATGCTTTTATCCTTAACTGGTTGATTCGTTAAAAATTAAAATTCGTTTAAAATCCGGCGCATCCGGAAAATTTTCTGAAAATGTAGAGTAAAAATAGTAAAATTTCTCATTTTTTTGGGTTATGGGGGAGGTCAGAATTTATGAAGAGGAAGTCGCCGGGCGAGGTCGGGTTAAGCCAGCCCCTTTCCCTTCGACCCGCTACCCTCCAGTTTTTTGGTGAGCCACGCTTATGATCTTGATCATTCTATGTACATCGGAACATTTAATTATATATCTTTCAAGTTGATGCTGGGGTTTTTTACTGGGGGGGGGCGCCCCCCACTTTTTGGGTCCCCCCCACTCGACCTCTTCCCCCCACTCGTTCTCCTCCCCACTTTTTTTGGGCTCCCCCCCCCACCAGGGTTGGGAGTCTCGGTCTCGGTCTCGCTCACCCAAAAGTCTCGGTCTCGGACCGAGACCGGAAATTTTTTGAAAACATCTAATTTTGGCGAAAATTTTAAATCAATGTTATGAAAATCAACTAACGAGGTGCGGAAACCATATGTTTATGTATTAAAGCCCCTAATACTAGATCTAAGCCTCAAAAAATGGTTGAAACTAATTTTAAGCTAAAAATTGCTAGTCTCGGTTTCGGTCTCGTTCTCGGTCTCGGTCTCGGTGAAATCTCTGTCTCGCCCAACCCTCCACTCACCCTAAGGTGCCCAGAAAATGCCAAATTTTTAGGATTTTTGGTCAAAATTTTCAAAATCTTTCCGGCTTCGCCGGAAATTTTTGGTAAAAAATCGTCTATTTTGGTGCCAAAACTTAATTTTTGAGCACTTTTAAGCTTAGTTATAACAATGTAGAAAACAGGCTTTTTATACGGTATTTTTGGCATTTTTAGCCCATTTTATTCCCCCCCCACTTTTGGACACCCCCCCCCCCACTAGTGGGGGGGGCGTCCCCCCCCCCACTCTTCCGCCCCCCACTTATTTTTGCCTAAAAAACCCCAGTGATGTATATATATACAATAAAATTATTTTTGTGAGCTTTCAGGTGGCGTTCGTTGCAATGGGTGTCCAAGAATATATTCCTCAAGTTTTAGCCAGCACTGCACTAATGTGTGCTTGCTTTGCTCTTGGAAAAATGAACTACAGCAGTTTTTGGATTCTTGTATTAGTTGGCATGAATGTTCTGAAGTCCAAGTTGTGGAAATCGAGACAAAAGCATATTTTGGGACTACAGATAGCTGCACAGTTTGAACGCGATATTGTCATGTCACAGTTGAAAACACACCTTCGAGATCTTCCTGCCTGGGTTCATTTTCCTGATATAGAGCGTGTAGAATGGCTCAATAAGGCAAGTTTACTAACGGTAGTGCACGATGATTCGTGTCTAAATAATCTTGATTTTGGCGCATCATAGAAAAATATCGTGCTTCGTAAATCTTGCACCTAAATCGCACCGTACTTGGCTGTGTTCAAATAGTTCACCCAATCCTCCCATTTTCCTACTCGAAGACAGCAGTTGACCAAAATTATAAATTGATAAGTTACGTATATATATATATACGCTCGTTGTTCCAGCAACCCAGTAGTATATAAATTCTTTATTGTATACGCACTTTCTTTTAATACTCTGTTCTTTGTCTATACATATATACTTTCTTA
This sequence comes from Trissonchulus latispiculum, assembly GCA_030248195.1. Taxonomy (NCBI): domain Eukaryota; kingdom Metazoa; phylum Nematoda; class Enoplea; order Enoplida; family Ironidae; genus Trissonchulus; species Trissonchulus latispiculum. Next base: position 10,459 of record JASAND010025463.1, read on the forward strand.
ACAAATTAAATGAATCAAGTGAATTATAAATTTGCAATTTTTGCGGATACACCTTCCTTCTCGAAGACGTACACAACTCACTGCTCTGATTTGGTTTGTTAGCAACAGTGCAACTGCACTATGTACGTATATATATTCTATTTAATTTCTGATTTTTGAAATGTCTTATCATAGGGGTCGCGGCAGCGACCCCTATAATATGTGTGAAATGGAATATGTATTCAAAGTTGAGGTTGTGATTGTATGTTTAGATGATTCTACAACTGTGGCCACATATTAGTGAATATGCCAAGTTTTACATCAAAGAACACGTGGAGCCAATGGTCAAGCAGAATCTGCCCTCTCCTTTCAAGTCTTTCCAGTTTGTGCATATGGATATGGGCGATATAGTGAGTGCTGTAGTTATATATATTAGAGAATTATAGGCGAGAACCTGCCATCTGTACGGCTGACCAAAAGTGGACTTGGCGCTAAAAAGGCCGAAAATGGCAAACATGTCATGTTCAAATTGGCTGTTCAATGCATTTGCAACTTTCTAAAAATTTGCAACCATCACTGCTGGAGGTAATAGTATGGCACGCGTACCACTAACATTGGATTCTCTCTGTGAGTGATTACAACTGTGATCCCCTCAAGTAGGAAACCCGTACCCCAATGTATTTAAACTTTTCTATACAATTAAGTGGCTCCACTCTCACCTCGTCTATAAAACGCATATCCTGGAATTTCACAAAGTGACTATATATATAGCGTGCCCCCTTCAATTCTTGACATTGCAATTGAACCTGGCTTACTTCTACTGGGGCCCCCAATTTGGCGACCTCCCCCTCCCCATTCGAGGAGCCCCCCCATAAATTCCGACCTCCGCCCATAACCCCAAAAATTGCCATTTTTTACCATTTTTAGCCTAAAATTTAAAAACATTTTCCGGCTTCGCCGGATTTTTACCTAAATTTCTACTGTTTTAGCTTAAAAAACACCAAAAATTAGTTATTTTTTAGCGATTTTAGGCATTTTTTACACAAAAAACTCAAAAATTTGTCAAAAATATGCCCCCCATCTTGGTCGTTCGTTGAGGCCATTTGGCCTAAAGGTCGGCAGCGAAATAAAAAACCCTGTTTTACATAGATGTATTTGTTTGCATCATTCAAAAGCTGTGAAATAAAGCGAAAAATAATATAAATAACGTAAAATAATATAATAATATAAACAGGGTACAAAAGCCGGTATATACTGCAGCCTTACCGTGGGGTGCGCGTGCCATACTATTACCGATGCTGGATGTGAGATCGTTTATAAAGGCTAAGCAGGATTATATGTTTGGTTTTTCTGTAACATGCGAAAAGTGCTAAATACAGTTATATATTAAATGCTGTAAAAACCGTTAAAAACGTGTAAATACTGCGAAAAGCTACTTTTAGGAAAATCACAGATTTGAATAACCACATTTTCTTAAAAAACACACTAAAATAGCGGCAGCAGCACTAGCACAGGTAAAATTTTGAAAAAACTCTGGACGGGAGGACTAAGCTTAAAGCGCATTAATGTGCACCAGCGCCGCTGATTCGCATATTCACGGTTACTCCTGCTTTCATTTTTTATTTTCTGAGATTTTCTGTAGAACTGACTGAAAGTTTCGTTTTTGCTGTTTCTACGCTTCCCAAAAGAGTGGGTCTAGACCCCTAATCCTCTTTTAATGTTGTCCTCCTGTTATTTACAACCTACCTTCCGAGAAGGTCCTTCCCATATCAACGTTCTAATGGATATTTGAAATCACAGGGGCAGATAGTTGTGCGTTCACTCGGCTTACCCAAAATGGTAACCTAAGTCTCGTCACGGTTCCGATACCAATATCCAGTCATCGATCAAGATTAAACGAATCTGTGAAGTTTTGTAAGACTTAGCTTATAGCTAAACAGAGTTATGTCATTATGGCTGGCTTTGTTTGTCTCCTTTTGAGTTGACAATAACACATTGCAAGCATTTACATACGTACGTATATTTCAAGGCATTATTGTATTATATTGTGCTGATGCTGTCGGCGTTGTTGATAACAAAACTAGCAGCGGTATTGCATAAAGCTCGGATATGTTTTGTTGTGTATACCTTCATTCTTCTTCCTACGAATATTTACAACGTGCCCGCTCACGAATAAAACATTCACCGATAGCGTTTCTTTTGGTGCTTTTCAGGCCTAGACAGGCAAAGCATTAACTGTAGGCATACTAACACACACACTTATATTATGTGCGCCTGGAATTGGAAATGCTTTGTTCATTCCAAAGTTATGGATCTGGGTTTGCTTTTGCGCTGAAGCTTATGTAAACTGCTAAACTAGACCCATTGTGTGCAGAAATGCAGGCAAACGAACGTGTATATATACGTACGTATATAGGTGCTTGCGGATTTACGACCTTTTGCGTTTAACTTGATTTGATGGATTAATGTGTTTTCTAAAGAATGAGCAAACATCTCATTGCAATTTCTAAGGATTAGTTTCAAAAAGACTATTACGTAATGTGATTTTCTCGCTGTAGAAGAAATGTCAATTTGGAAAATCTGATTGAATTACATTACGTATGCGTAGTTTAAGAAATAAAGACATGCAGTTTTTGTGATTTGTTTTATTAATCTCACCAAGTTGGGTACAATTGTAATGTACATTCAATAAACGCAGAGTATAGTAGATACAAGATATCATGGGGCAGCTCGGAGAGCGCCCCATAATATGAGCCAAAAAGGTACATTGCGTGTTTTCAAAATGCTTAATTAGGCGTAACTAATTAACGGTAAGGAATTAAGAGCTAATATATATTTACATTTTTGAAATCCCCAGGCCAAGAGCTTTCGAATGATACCAAACTTGCCCGGAAAAAATGAACTTTGAAAATTTTCATTTTTCAGACCTACTTTCTAAGTGGGGTTTTTTTTATTCTCTTGTGTTTCTCCTTTACGCTCGTGCTACTTATTCTAGCACACTGATTTTTCACATGCCTTATGGTGGTAACCTTTACCTATTATTATCTTGTTAGCGAAACCATGAACCTGTTCACTATTGATTATTTTGGCCTAATTCGGCTTCTAGCGGTTTCTACAGACTGTCAAACATGGGCTCACGAACATTCGGACTTAGAGAATTTTCGAGGGTCCCAACATAGAAAATTGTCAAAAAGTCGTCTAAAATGGCGTTTTTCGGCCATTTGGTGGTGCGCTTATATAGTAAATCGGGGTCGCTGAAAACGATGAGCATATCGCCGAAACCGACGGATGTGACCCTCGGGCTGCATGGCGCCTGTGGTTCCTCGCCCAGGGTCAAAGTTGGAAAAAGTCCCCAAAAACGGCTATTTTCGGCCATTTGGTGGCAGCCATATATAGTAAATCGGGGTCGCTGAACACGATAGGCATGTTTGCTTCTCCGTGCGGTGCCGCTATTGCGCTGCACTGCGTGACTGCAGGTGCAGCACCGTGCAGCACGCCCTGTAACTTGAAATGGACAAGTTGAAACTGCCTGAAAGCTTTCCCTTATATAGTATGGGGTCGTGACACGAAGTTGTGGGGTGTTGGGGCGGGTGCCGGGTGATAGAGGAGGAGGTTGTGGGGTCGGAGGAGGTTTGGGGTTCGGGATGGAGGAGTGCCCTTATATTAGGGGGAGCGCGTTAGCGCTCCCCCTAGAATAGGGAAAATTTGACGCAATGTGTATAATCTGGACATTGTTTGGCCTGGGGCCAGCGGAGGAGTGGACCGATCGGGCTGAAACTTCTTGTGTGAAGAGCCTATGGGCAGGGGTACATGCTGTGAAAATTTCAGCCGGATCGGCCGGGTGGATCTTGAGATATGAAAATTGGCCCCCCGCGCAGGTCGCGTTTCTCTCCAATTTTTTCCCCCAGGGGTGCAGGTCGGAAGACCCTTCAGAGCCGTACTATTTTAGGTTTTTTTCGTACAAAAAGTTCCGCAATTCCGGGGAAATTACTTTCCGCGGTTCCCGGACCCCCCCAGATGGCCCCACCCCCCCGGTGGGGACCCCCCAGGTGACCCCCGAAAAAAAAACTGTCCGAAAATAATTGCACTTCGAAATAGAACGGAGCGAGCGAAGCCGGGCTCTCATATGGCTCATGTGGCATGGCCCAAGGGTGAAGGGCTCCGGGAAGTGAGATGGTGCTGCTCGGTGGTTTGTGGCGCCCTGGCCAGGGGTCACTAGTTAACGTGTAAAAGGGGGGGTCTGGGCCTACGGAGTAGGCAGCCCTATACATAAGAGCTGCTGGGCTGAGGTTTCGTATTCGAATAGGAACCCCTATATGGTGAATCTAAATGGCCCATTAGTTTCGCTCTAGGACCTATCCATGTGGCTGGGGGGCACCCTGATGGTGGTGGGCCCTACCGTGTCGCAACTCCAACTTTAACCTCTTCTACAGAAATATCTACAGTGAGCAGGTCTCTCTTTTTTGGGGTTTGGGGTGGGGTGCGGGGGCACCACAGCATAGGCTATAGTAGGTTTCGCCCGGTCCCCTGTGGCGCCCTGGCCAGGGGTCCGGACCGTGGACCGTGGTCCAAAACGGCCAAAAATCGATTTTTCCAAAAGTGGCCAAGTTTGGTATCAATTGAAAGCCCTTGGTGAGGCGAACATTTTTTGTCATTGGAGGACCCCTCCAAAGTGGACCCAGCGGCCTGTGGCGCCCTGACCAGGGTCCGGACCGGTCCAAAATGGCCAAAAATCGATTTTTCCAAAAGTGGCCAAGTCTGGTATCAAATGAAAGCCCTTGGTGAGGCGAACATTTTTTCACCTAGGAGGACCCCGCCAAAGTGGACTCCAGCGGCCTGTGGCGCTCTGACCAGGGTCCGGACCGGTCCAAAATGCCCAAAAATCGATTTTCCAAAAGTGGCCAAGTTTGGTATCAGATGAAAGCCCTTGGTGAGGCGAACATTTTTTGTCATTGGAGGACCCCTCCAAAGTGGACCCAGCGGCCTGTGGCGCCCTGACCAGGGTCCGGACCGGTCCAAAATGGCCAAAAATCGATTTTTCCAAAAGTGGTCAAGTTTGGTATCAAATGAAAGCCCTTGGTGAGGCGAACATTTTTTGTCATTGGAGGACCCCTCCAAAGTGACCCCAGCGGCCTGTGGCGCCCTGACCAGGGTCCGGACCGGTCCAAAATGCCCAAAAATCGATTTTTCCAAAAGTGGCTAAGTTTGGTATCAAATGAAAGCCCATGGTGAGGCGAACATTTTTTGTCATTGGAGGACCCCTCCAAAGTGGATCCAGCGGCCTGTGGCGCCCTGACCAGGGTCCGGACCGGTCGGAAGGCGAACGGATCATCGATTTTCTGAAAAGTTTTCAAGTTTGGTATCAAATGAAAGCCCTTGGTGAGGCGAACATTTTATCTCATTGGAGGACCCCTCCAAACTGGTCTCTAGCGACCTGTGGCGCCCTGGCAAGGGGTCCTAATTGGTCAAAAATCAAAATTTCCAAAAGTTGTCAAATTTGGTTTTAAATGAAAGCCCAAAATGAGCAGAGCAACTTTTGTCATGTATATATAACTGCATATCCAAGGTTACGGTGCTGGTTGGCTTTTAAAATAGCCTTCCTGCCTAAGATAACGCACCGTGTAAAAAGTTCTGAAAAGGCCATGAACAGTGGCCTTCCTGCCTAAGATAACGCACCGTGTAAAAAGTTCTGAAAAGGCCATGAACAGTGGCCTTCCAGCCTAAGATGACGCACCGTGTAAAAAGTTCTGAAAAGGCCATGAACAGTGGCCTTCCAGCCTAAGATAACGCTCCGTGTGTAATGTTCGGTAGAGGCCATGAACAGTGGCCTTCCAGCCTAAGATGACGCACCGTGTATAAAGTTCTGAAAAGGCTATTAACAGACATTTTTTCGTTTCAGCAAATACATTCAGTTGAACTAGAACGTTTTCATCCAGCCTGTTTGCGGGTAGCTTACTTGTGTATATATGCTTCTGCTTACATTGTCTGCAGGGAAAAAGGGGAGGAGGGTGAAAGGGGGTTACATATATGATGCGAAAAAATGCCTTCTCAGCGACTGACAGACCAGGTGCGCCGATAGGGATTTCTAAAATGAAGAACTATGTGCGCATAGGGTACGGAAAAATAAGCGAAACCAGCTTTGTCGCCGAATAGGGATCCCCCCCCTATTGGCGGAACTTTGAAGCCTGTTATGTGTTGCTTTGCTGAATGAGAAATGCCCTCAGAATGCAAAACAACATTTTTATCAGACTTAAACAAAGTCGTTTACATAAATATATATATATATATATATATATATATATATATATATATATATATTTATTAGTGCTATTATATATATATATATATATATATATATATTTATAAGTAACCAACAATTACAACAAAATCGAAGATTTTATTCAAATACAAGTATAAATCAAAAAATGCAGTTAAATATAAAGAAGGGCAAGAGAGGATCCTCAAGTGATCACCTGACCCCTTGTCCCCGTAAAAACTGTTCAAAATTTAGGTCGCGAATGAGGTTAGAGAAATTAATCAAATTAGGAGCTGACACTACATGCTGAGGCAGTTGATTCCATACATTAATTATCCTACAATTAAACATATTCTCCAAAGCGTTCGAACGTCTTCTAGCTGGTAACGAAAGTCTCAAATTATGACTCCTTGTGTTACTATTCGGGGCGTATTTAAACAGCAGATCGAAGTCCAAATCAATCTTATTGTATACAATTTTGTAAACCAATTTCAGGTCGAAGAGAAGCCGCCGCAATTCCAGAGACTCTAGCTTCAGTCGGACTAAACGGTCATTGTACGATAGCTCAGTTAACCCGGGAATGCGCTTAGTGAAACTTCTTTGTACTTTCTCGATTAAGTTTATATCTTTCAATAAAAAGGGGGACCATATGCTGGTCCCGGATTCTACCACTGGTCTGACGTACGTTGTAAACATTTTAATCAAAAAATTTTGCTGGCGAGACTTAAAGTTTCTAAAAATTAAGGCTTGTATCTGCATTGCTTTTTTT
>JASAND010025467.1:0-36664 GCA_030248195.1 Trissonchulus latispiculum
TGAGGTAAAAATGAAATTGCTATGTTGGTGATTCTTGATTACGTAATGATTTTGGTTGCGCATATGCCTCGATATTTTACCGCATACTAACTTGTGAATATGTGCACTGTCTTTAATCGAAACACTGCTTTTACTGTCATTGTCATTTTAGGTTCTGAAATCTGTGAAAATTCAGGAGTCCGAAGTTGTTAGTTACAGGTTTCGTGTATCCTTTTTGGTGTATTAGCAGTAAATTTTGAAACAGATTCTACATACTGTGTAAAAGAGTAACGCAGGTCGCAGTTATCAGAATTCCTAGTGTTGATCTAGTTTCAATTGGTGTGTTGTTTTCCAGGCTCTTAGCGAAGGATTTATAATGTTGGCCTTTATTTTAGCGACGCTGGACGCTATTATAAGTTGCTGTTTACGGTGTGCAGTCTCAAGCGTCGTGAATCCAGAACTGATCATCTCAGTAACAGACAGATTTTGCGCTGTATTGAGCGCGTTTTCATCAAAAAGCTGCTTACTCAGTTACAGCATAAGCTAAAGGATATTGCCAACCAGTCGTGAGTACATAATACAGTGCAACTAGCAAGATAATACTTTCATAAAAAATTAAGTTGATAAACTTATTTTAACCTTTTCATTAAACAGCCATATTTTGAAAGCTCTATTATTACAATATAAACTCCAAGGGCTTTTCGCTCCAAGAATAGACTTAAGGGGGTCCAAATTTTGGTCATTTTCTGAACTTTCTTCGATCTCGCCGATTTTTACATATTTATGGTCGAAACGATGTTAACGAGTTTTTAAAATTGAAGCTGTAACGGTTGTCGAGTCAAAGTTGAGGTACGTACGACTTACAACTTTAGTTTGAAAGCTCGTTAGAATACCGTTTGGACCATAAAATATGTAAAATTCAGCGAAATCGGGGAAAGTAGAAAAAATTACCAAAATTTGGACCACCCCCCTTAAGTTTCAAATTGTTACGCAGCTTGTTTTAACCCAGCAATCGAATCAAAGTGTGCAGTTGATACTTAACCCCTGTTAATTTGCTTTGACAATTATATACTTACTCGATTTTGTTACTCAGGTTGACGGATAACCAGCGAATATTTCGCCGAGCGCGTGCGGCTGATACTGATCAAAACGAAACCGACGTCGGCGGCTTCAGAGATGATGGAGATTCTGACAATGTAATAACAAGTTATGACGTAATAATTCGATTAATCTGACCAAGAGTGCATAATTGCACTATTATTAAGAAGAAGAGTAAGCCAAGTAAGAGGCTCCTAAGGTGCTCCGACCACAATACGAGAATGTTCCCCCGTTTGGCGGTGTCGAACAAATCGACAGCGCATACCCCCCTCCGTTTGGTGGGGTGGGGGCGGTAGCCAAAAAGAGGTTCCTGTTTGGTGGGGGGGAGGGGGTAGCCAACAGCTAATCAGATTGCTGAAACCCCCCTCCGATTGCAGAAACTCCTCCGTAGTTTCAGCTTATTTCCAAAAAGGGTCCTGTTTGGGAGGGGGGTAGTCACAGAAAGTGGTCCCCGTTTGGGGGGGGGGGGTTGCCAACAGCCAATCAGAATGAGCTAAGCTTAGCCTGCTTGGGCGATCCCCCCAAACGGGGACTTCTTTTAGCGCCCAAACGGAGACCACTTTTGGCTGCCCCCCCCCACCAAACGGGGGACGTTCGCGTATTGTCGTTGGAGCACCGTTACGCAATGCCAAGAAGAGGAGCCCTCTAGTGGCGCTGTTGCGCTTATATCAATTTTTGTCTAGAGATTCTGGCATATAAATTATTTTTAATATTAATTCTGCAAATCGATTTTTACATACCGAAATTTACAAAAAACTTTTGTCGAACGCAACAACCAAGTTTAACATCACACCTAAAATCTTAACACATAAACTTCGTGATATTTAAGCAGTTTTGTATACCAAATATAAGATTTGACGACGTATGTCGTAATATAGACCAATATCCATTGAGTATATACCAGTATATACTCTGTGGTGCACTTTGACGACTTCGGTCGTAATATAGTAACGTTCTTTCTTTCTATGCTTGCATGGATTGATTGAACATATATAAAGCTTCCCTTTAATCTCAGCATATGTATATATATACATAACATGTTTATGGCATAACGATATTAATGTTTTTTGTATGTGACAATAGTATATTAATCTTGAATTGCCGTGTCTCTACGTACGTAACTATTTATATTGAAAAATTTGTTCTGACCAATTTTCGCTTTTACTCAAACAATTGGAACACTACAGTAATCATTATGGAAAACTAACCTATGTTTGTATTGTTTCGGTTATTTGTATAATCTGCAGTATAGCTAAAAGTTAATTTTGCTTAATAGTTTTTTACATTGAAAAATTTTTGTGACCAATTTTGCTTTTATTCAAACAAATGGATCAAAACAGTAAATTATATTGGAAAACTATACTTGTATTGTTTCGGTTACCTGTATAATTTGCAGTATAGCTAAGTTTCAGGTTGATTTTATATCTACCATTTTACAGATTGTCATTGTCTTGTGCCTTCAGAAATTAATTAGTAATCTATATTCATTTTCAGTTAAAAAATTTTGTATATCTTTTTTCAGTTATGAAAATGCGTATTACATTGCTTTTCCAAAAACGAAGTCATATGTTTCAATTGAATTAAGTTGGGATCTCCCTTCTCTTCTGTTTATGTGTTAACATCACGTCTTGAGGCGACCAGCGGCGAAACCTTTTCTTGCTTATTTATAAATTTTTCTTAAATTTACCAAAAAACCAAGTTCAATACAGCTCCACTGATGAGCCGCCTGTATCGTGAACTCTGGTCTGGCAGAGGTCGCATGCACTTACTAACATAGGTTGTTGGATGTTGATTTGTTATTTTGCCGTGAATGTGCACCTGCTTATAAGCAATTTTGGAGTATGAACAAATGAAGCTTTCATTTGTTCTTATAACACTACCATGGCTCCTAATCGACACCAAGACAAAATAGGATGCGTGGTATGTATCCCTGTATATGATGTTTACTATATTACTCTTCTTCTAATATATAGAAGAAAATCATGGACTATTGATCTGACTTATTTATCTTCACTGAATAATCGGCTTTGTGCAGACACCCATTTCTATCTGTCCTTTCTTCCTTTGTGGTTTTCGACGGTAGTATTGATTACATACAATACAATCTATTGAGTGATCAGTTGGGCTAAGTCTGACTAAAATGTTTCTTAAACATTCTTAGTATCTTAGTAACCCATCCGTGGAGCATGTGAACAAACCCGAACCACAGACGCCACTTTTTAGATGTTTTAAGCTTTTTACAGAAATTTAATAAAAGTTTCCTTTGGTCACCTACAATAAATGTGAAACCATACCAACAACCCCCGAGTTATGCCCATGGACAGTATCTAGTCATATAATGCCACCAGCAGTATGCATGCAGAAAGTATCGTATTATTTTTAAAGCTTATGCTAAAGTTGCATATTTAGTCTGGATGTAAGAAGGTCTTTGTTATGCACTCTTGCTTCTGCTTATTTGATATTTTATTTTCTTTTGCTACCTACACACTGCAATTTATTCTGAAATGTGAGTTACGTTATTTAGGATGATGCCAATGCTGCTGACTTAGATGCATCGGAGCAACGGAATAGGTTTCGTCAGTCTGACATGAATGAATACGTTGGTGAAGAGGAGGAACAGCAGATTTTCCCCTCTGGTAGGTTCAAAAGTCCATGTTCAGGTTTATGCGCAAACAAAGGTATACTAATTTGACCTGATTCTTACTTTGTATCTGATACCAAGAATACATAATAATAAGAGCATGGGCGTAGATAAGGGGGGGGCGCCCGGGCGGGCCCCCCCCCGAAGCACCTTTGCCCCCTGGAAATTTTGCTAGAGCAAAAATTTTTGAGCTCGCGCGCAGCGCGAGCTTAGCATATTGCGCCAGTTTTGTCGGGAAAAGTAGTCTGAAAAATAGGTTTTGACCTTTAATTTTTCAAAAAATCGCTAGCTCGAAGCCAAACTAGAGGAAAATGTCGTGCGAAAATTACCGGGAATATGGGTTTAAAACGCAATATTTCTAAAAATTTTCTACTGGGATCTGAGCCCCTATAGTCCCGCTTGTCTGCATTCTTACTCATACGTATTACGATTTGCTAGCTATGACAAGTATTATGCATTATGTATATATATTGATTATTTCATTTCCCTGAAATAAAATTTCCTGTCTTTTGTCTTGCAGATGTGGCAATTGAAAAAAATTAACCTGTAATTTATTCCGAAAATGACTAAACCTATAGCTAATAGCTTAACAAAGAAAGTGCTCTAAATTAATTCCTGAGACTCTAGAATTGAAAAATTCTGCAACTTCTGGGGGGCTCCGCCCCCAGACACCCCCCCCCCCGCGGGTGTTATTTTTTCGCTACATTTGGGTTCGCCACAGCCATTCCCCGCATGCATTGCTAGCTCATATTATTTGCTGATCTGAAATAAAACTGCAAGAACGTGCTTAGAAAAAAATTGCTTTCATGTCTAAAATATAAAAATTCTCAACTTCTGGGGATTCAAAAGCAATTCAGTACAAAATATGTTGAAAATTATCAACTTTGATATTAAAGAGTTAGTTTCTCTGGCAGTTTTTTGTTGAAAACCTGAAAAAGTCAACTTTAATAATTAAGCCGTTTCTGGTGAAAATCAGAAAATTTCTCAAGTTTACTATTTAAGAATTAAAGCTTCTGTAGTCGCTTTTGGTGAAAATCTGGGTAAATGAACTTTATTTTGAAAAGTGTTGAATTTTATGACTGTAGGTCACGGTAAAAAATTACTGAATTTCGGGGTGGGGTAGGTTCGGCCCCGCACCCCCCCCCCCCCGACTTGCCAAAGATCCGCCCACCCCGAAGAAAAGACCTATCTACGCCACTGAATAAGAGTATGCCACTAGGCAAGCTCTATGTTATCAGAGAAAAAACTATGCTCTGCACGCTAACGGCCCACCCCCCCCCGCAAATCAGACCCTTCACTTCAAAGAATTTTGTGCGCTATGTTTGTGTTCTAAAGCTCAAAGCAGGCACAAAATTCGCCCACGCACTGCTTGTGTTTTTGAGCTTAAGCACATAAACATAGAGCGAGAGAGCGTACCCCCGTTTCGACTAGGTACGGATTTGCGGGGGGGGGGGTCACTAGGGTCTGATTGGGGGGGGGGGGGGTTGGCCGTTAGCGTGCAGAGCATAGTTTTTGCTCTGATAAGAGAGAGCTTGCCTAGTGGCATACTCTTATCATTATGTACTCTTGCTGATACCAAGAGTACATAATATAAGCGTGTGACAACTGGCCAGCTCTCTCTTATCAGAGCCAAAACTGTGGTCTGTTCGCTAACGGCCTACCCCCTCCCCAAATTGGACCCCAGTGGGATCTTTTCAGGTTAACCCACCCCAGGCCCAGATTCCGCAAAAACTTGACTAAATGAGCTGAACCTTGGTGTAGGTATGTTTTCCACCGTGCTGAGTTCAAATATCGCAAAATTTTTCGATTTCGCGAAATTTGATTTTTTTCGATTCGTAAGGGGGACCAATGGGAACCGAAAAATTTTCTGTCTTTGATTTTGCTGAAAAGCAATATTCAGGGGTTTTCCAGATTGCAGAACACGAATCTGAAATCCGTTTTTCGAGTCAGGTTTTCGTTAGCTCCGTATAAGCTTACATCTTAAGCTTACAACTTTAACGTATACTGAGCTAACGAAAAGCTGAATCGTAAAACGGATTTCAGATTCGTGTTCTGCCACCTCGAAAACCCCTGAATGCAACTTTTCAGCAAAATCGAAGACAAAAATGTTTCGGTCTCCCCTTGGTCTCCCCCCCCCTTACGAATCGAAAAAATCTAATTTCGCGAAATCGAAAAATTTTGCGATATTTGAACTCAGCGTTGTCGGAAACATACTTACAGCAAGTTTCAGCTCATTTGGTCAATTTTTGCGGAATCTGGGCCTGGGGTGGGTTATCCTGAAAAGATTCCCCCAGTGAACAAAGCAAATTCGCCCGCTATGTTTGTGTTCTAAAGTTCGAAACAGACACAAATTACACTTACGTACTGCTTGTGTTTTTTAGGACATAGGACATAGGACATAAACATAGAGCGAGTGAGCGTACCTCTGTTTGGACCCCGTACCCATATAGGGGCGGGGTGTGAGGGGGTCAATTTGGGGAGGGGGTAAGCCGATAGCGAACATAGCATGGTTTTGGCTCTGACTGCAGAGAGTGTGGCGCTTGTCATACTCTTATTTATGTACTCTTGCTGATACCTACGTACCTACCCGTAAAGTTAGTCTATTTTTCATTTCTTGTCTCCAAAATGTAACGGAGTCTAACCACGTTGCGAAGTTTTGTATACAGTTTGTCGGAAAGTCGAGTGTTCACGCTGCTATAATTTGCATTTTCAGTTGGCAGTTTTGATTTTAGCCTGGTGTTTGACATTGTAGTTCAATCGTGTCAGTGTACAAATCGATTCAATATGAATTATGTTGTCGTTCGTTGTGATTGCTTGGACTTTTTGTTTTCACTAGATGACAGTTCCTCTGAAGATGAAGACATGATGGCAGATGAGTCTGTTCTTGAGGATTTAAATGATGATAATACTACACCGTCCAAGTCATTAGTGCCTCCTAAGAAGGTTGACGCTAAACGATTACAGGTTGGATTTAGCGTCAACTATTTTATATTTTTACACAAATGTCTAACATAGCCGCTTTGTACAATTTGGACTAAATAATGTCAAAGGCCAGAAACTAAGGTAACTGGGAATTGTGCCCATAGTCTGATGAAACTTCGTTTGAAAATTTGTTCTCAATTGCTTAGTTTGGATACGTTGAAAAGCTTATAAAAGTGTTCAAATGGCGTTTACATAACGAAATATTCGTTATGACAGGCTACAAATGTTATGGAAACAAATTTTGAGACGCTCTGACATGATTAGAAGAGCGGAAAAAAAGTCGGAAAAAAACCGGAAAAAAGTACTTTTTTTCCGCTCGACTTTTTTTCCGGAAAAAAACCAACCCTACACCACACAGCATAATAATTTATGCTAAAGCCTGCAAACAAAAGCCCTCCACCCAGCCTTAGCCAACATGTCCCCTTCCAAAAGAAAAGAACAGCACAATAATCATTACACAAAGGTATAGCTTACAGCATCAAAGCTGCGCTCAGTAGGCAACTGGCTGAAGTCTAGCGCCGCATGAGTCTGTGCCAGTATGGGGATGCCGCGTACAAAGACATCCTCCACTAGCGGATGCTGTTGTGACCAGTCAGTCAGGGGTGACCAAATCTCACCGCTCAGCGCACGCGAAAGGTCCCCGTCTAGAATAGAGGATAGCAAAGCCAGGAGAGAAATATAGATGATTAACAAGCAAAGAATGATTATTTTTTACTCCTTGTTTCTTTGTTACATACGTACATTACATTACGTTACGTACGTACATTCAAAGCAGACAAAACCCTGATGATTAACACAAAACAGCAGGACTTTTTAATCTATAGTTTTTATTTGCTGTATGTTTTTAACCACCTCCAAAAAGTGGCCCCACCGACCTGTGGGTGGGTGCTCCACCCACAGTGGGTCCGGTGTGGGTCAAAAATGAAAGTCTTCAAAAGTGGTCAAGTTTGGTATCAAATGACAAAAGTTGATCGCCTCGCCAAGTGCTTTCATTTGACACCAAACTTGACCACTTTTGAAGACTTTCATTTTTGACCCACACCGGACCCACTGTGGGTGGGGCACCCACCCACAGCTCGGTAGGGCCACTTTTTGTGGGTGGCATAATGACAAAAGTTGATCGCCTCGCCAAGGGCTTTCATTTGATACCAAACTTGACCACTTTTGAAGACTTTCATTTTTGACCCACACCGGACCCACTGTGGGTGGGGCACCCACCCACAGGTAGGTGGGGCCACTTTTTGTGGGTGGCATAATGACAAAAGTTGATCGCCTCGCCAAGGGCTTTCATTTGATACCAAACTTGACCACTTTTGAAGACTTTCATTTTTGACCCACAGGGACCCACTGTGGGTGGGCCACCCACCCACAGGTCGATGGGGCCACTTTTTGTGGGTGGCATAATGACAAAAGTTGATCGCCTCGCCAAGGGCTTTCATTTGACACCAAACTTGACAACTTTTGAAGACTTTCATTTTTGACCCACACCGGACCCACTGTGGGTGGGGCACCCACCCACAGCTCGGTGGGGCCACTTTTTGTGGGTGGCATAATGACAAAAGTTGATCGCCTCGCCAAGGGCTCTCATTTGATACCAAACTTGCATGCATCAGCATCGCCGTGGCAGATGTAATACCTGTTGTATGTGGACGCGGCATTGGGGTTGGGCGGCCGCGGGGCAAATCACGTCTATGTAATAAAAGACATATAGTACTAACAAGGCGTGATTTACTCGGGATTAAAAAAAATAAATAAAAAAAACTTGACCACTTTTGAAGACTTTCATTTTTGACCCACACCGGACCCACTGTGGGTGGGGCACCCACCCACAGGTCGGTGGGGCCACTTTTTGTGGGTGGCATAATGGCAAAAGTTGATCGCCTCGCCAAGGGCTTTCATTTGATACCAAACTTGACCACTTTTGAAGATTTTCATTTTTGACCCACACCGGACCCACTGTGGGTGGGGCACCCACCCACAGGCCGGTGGGGCCACTTTTTGTGGGTGGCACAATGACAAAAGTTGATCGCCACGCCAAGGGCTTTCATTTGATACCAAACTTGACCACTTTTGAAGACTTTCATTTTTGACCCACACCGGACCCACTGTGGGTGGGGCACCCACCCACAGCTCGGTATGGCCACTTTTTGTGGGTGGCATAATGACAAAAGTTGATCGCCTCGCCAAGGGCTTTCATTTGATACCAAACTTGACCACTTTTGAAGACTTTCATTTTTGACCCACACCGGACCCACTGTGGGTGGGCCACCCACCCACAGGTCGATGGGGCCCACTTTTTGTGGGTGGCATAATGACAAAAGTTGATCGCCTCGCCAAGGGCTTTCATTTGACACCAAACTTGACAACTTTTGAAGACTTTCATTTTTGACCCACACCGGACCCACTGTGGGTGGGGCACCCACCCACAGCTCGGTGGGGCCACTTTTTGTGGGTGGCATAATGACAAAAGTTGATCGCCTCGCCAAGGGCTCTCATTTGATACCAAACTTGACCACTTTTGAAGACTTTCATTTTTGACCCACACCGGACCCACTGTGGGTGGGGCACCCACCCACAGGTCGGTGGGGCCACTTTTTGTGGGTGGCATAATGGCAAAAGTTGATCGCCTCGCCAAGGGCTTTCATTTGATACCAAACTTGACCACTTTTGAAGAATTTCATTTTTGACCCACACCGGACCCACTGTGGGTGGGGCACCCACCCACAGGCCGGTGGGGCCACTTTTTGTGGGTGGCACAATGACAAAAGTTGATCGCCTCGCCAAGGGCTTTCATTTGATACCAAACTTGACCACTTTTGAAGACTTTCATTTTCGACCCACACCGGACCCACTGTGGGTGGGCGCTGTGGGTCAGGGGTCACATCCACCGACCTCAGCAGTATGCTCATCGTTTTCAGCGACCCCGATTTACTATATATGCGTACCACCCCAAGGCCGAAAAACGCCATTTTTAGTGACTTTTAGCCCATTTCTAGTAAAAGTGGGACTTTCATTCACTGTCATTTTAAAGGTTCCCTTTCCAGCACTGAGCTAACGCAGATAAGGAGCTTGAACAATGCAATAGGCAGGGCAAATGTGAGCAAATGGGCTTTCATTTGATACCAAACATGACCACTTTTGAAGACTTTAATTTTTGACCCACGCCGGCCACCCAACCACAGGCCGCTGGGGCCATTTTCTGTGGGTGGTATAATGACAAAAGTTGATCGCCTCACCAAGGGCTTTCATTAGATAGCAAACTTGACCACTTTTGAAGACTTTCATTTTTGACCCACACCGGACCCACTGTGGGTGGGGCACCCACCCACAGGCCGGTGGGGCCACTTTTTGTGGGTGGCATAATGACAAAAGTTGATCGCCTCGCCAAGGGCTTTCATTTGATACCAAACTTGACCACTTTTGAAGACTTTCATTTTTGACCCACACCGGACCCACTGTGGGTGGAGCACCCACCCACAGGTCGGTGGGGCCACTTTTTGGAGGTGGTATAATGACAAAAGTTGATCGCCTCGCCAAGTGCTTTCATTTGACACCAAACTTGACCACTTTTGAAGACTTTCATTTTTGACCCACACCGGACCCACTGTGGGTGGGGCACCCACCCACAGCTCGGTAGGGCCACTTTTTGTGGGTGGCATAATGACAAAAGTTGATCGCCTCGCCAAGGGCTTTCATTTGATACCAAACTTGACCACTTTTGAAGACTTTCATTTTTGACCCACACCGGACCCACTGTGGGTGGGCCACCCACCCACAGGTCGATGGGGCCACTTTTTGTGGGTGGCATAATGACAAAAGTTGATCGCCTCGCCAAGGGCTTTCATTTGACACCAAACTTGACAACTTTTGAAGACTTTCATTTTTGACCCACACCGGACCCACTGTGGGTGGGGCACCCACCCACAGCTCGGTGGGGCCACTTTTTGTGGGTGGCATAATGACAAAAGTTGATCGCCTCGCCAAGGGCTCTCATTTGATACCAAACTTGACCACTTTTGAAGACTTTCATTTTTGACCCACACCGGACCCACTGTGGGTGGGGCACCCACCCACAGGTCGGTGGGGCCACTTTTTGTGGGTGACATAATGGCAAAAGTTGATCGCCTCGCCAAGGGCTTTCATTTGATACCAAACTTGACCACTTTTGAAGATATTTTCATTTTTGACCCACACCGGACCCACTGTGGGTGGGGCACCCACCCACAGGCCGGTGGGGCCACTTTTTGTGGGTGGCACAATGACAAAAGTTGATCGCCTCGCCAAGGGCTTTCATTTGATACCAAACTTGACCACTTTTGAAGACTTTCATTTTCGACCCACACCGGACCCACTGTGGGTGGGCGCTGTGGGTCAGGGGTCACATCCACCGACCTCAGCAGTATGCTCATCGTTTTCAGCGACCCCGATTTACTATTTATGCGTACCACCCCAAGGCCGAAAAACGCCATTTTTAGTGACTTTTAGCCCATTTCTAGTAAAAGTGGGACTTAGAAACTTTTCGCCCAAATAGGCCAAAAAATGCAAAGTTTGGGCCCATCTCCTGAAAGCTAGGGAGCAAAATTAAAAAATCCCCCTCGTTTCTTTATGCACCCCTACTGGTAATTTTCAACAAAAGATACTAGACCTCTCCAGCTTCTACCCAGTTCTAGAAAAGTGTGACCAAAATTTGCGAAAAATAGCGAAAGTCCGACTTTGGGACCTTGGCACAGAGCCAAAATTGGCCAGGTGCCAAAATGACCAAAAAAGGTAGCATGGGGGGATCCTGTCTACCAACATATAATAGTAGTATGGTGCCAAAATGCCCACATCGTTCCAACACTTAGCCGTAACTGCATTTCCAATAAGCGTTATTCACCGAGAAAAAAAAACAAACGCACGGTTAACTATCGCCTAGTGCAAAAATTCGAAGTTTCGAATTCGAACCAAAAGTATGGTGGTACTTGTAGTACTACTCGAGTTGTTTACGATGGTAACCTTTTTACCCCTCCCGGACCTCTAATTAGCTGGCACCAGGCCAACACTGTCTCCAGGGGGCCGCGCAGACGCCTTTATACCCATATTATGTAGGGGCGCTATGGCGCCCCTACATAATACCGCAATTTTTAGCATGTTTTTAGAAAAATTTTCGCCGCCCCCCAAAAATGACTCGCCCCCCGAGGGCCCCCCCCCAAAGTCAAAATCCCAAGAATAAGCCCAGGGGTGTAGGGCGCCCCCCCCCTTTTTGGCCCCCATTCGTCCGCCACACTTTTTTGGGCTCCCCCGCCCCCGCCTCACTCGCCAGAAAAGCCAAATACTAAGAACTTCTGGTCAAAATTTTCCGGCTTCGCCGGAAGTTTTTGGTCAAAAATCGTCTATTGGTACTAAAACTTGATTTTCGAGCATTTTTAGCTCAGTAGCAGCAGTAGAAAACACGCAATGTTTGCCATATTTTTACCATTTTAAGACTACTTGATCCCCGCAAGTGGGGGGGGGATGCTTCTTCCCCTTCCGTCCCCCCACTTCACCCCCAAACACAAATAAAAATATTTAAACTATATTTATAAAGCTTTGTACCTGCCGTAACCAAACTCAACAACGCATCTTCGTTTGGCAAAAAGTTCAGAAATTCTGCCAGCCTTGACCATAGCGCTTGAGAGCCCTAAAATTGCGTAGCAAAGCTATGTACATACAAGGACACACCTTACTTTAAAAAATTCAACGAATTAAATTGAAGTAATTGTAATTAAAATAAAATTACCAAATTGCTAATAACTTAGAATTAGCACAACGACAAACAAACAATTTTGCATCCCTACTGCATCCCAAGTGCAGCACCAACATTCAGCAAAATGTAAACCTGTAACACGTTATGGGACAATTTTAGCCAAATCCCTCCTAAAATTTCACGTCTTGGTAACCCCCCTTCCCCCCCATTAAAAATCCCCAAATTATTCAAATTATTCTCTTCTTACCTGAATAACCGTCAGTACTAGGTTAGGATTACAACGCAACCAGTCACACAGCAGTTTGATGGTTACAATGGTCCCCATTTCACACAATTCTTCCAACTGTTCCGAGACGGTCAGGGATTTCCAGGATTTTCTGAAATTAAGAAACATCAAAAAATAAAAATTAACAGAAAAAAATCGGTTTTCACCTAATTGGACAATAAATCTTAATGAAATGAATCTTAATCGAAAATAACCGAAGATAGTAAAGGAAACCTCAAAAAGTTAAATGCAGCATGCAATACTCTACTGAAATAAGTTAATGTCAAAATAATTAAATTTGAACGTTTAAAATAAAATTTTAAAAAAATTTCTGTAAAATAATACGTACACATTTTCTTCCTCCTCAATTCCAATTTCCATTTTCTGATCCTGGTTTTCCGTTTCCAACTGACTGCAACCATTTACCAGCACAGGTTCCGAGTCACCATTTCCCGGTGTTTCCGGATTTTCCAAATTTTCCACCACACCATTGTCAAATTCCTCTGAAATTTCGTCTCCTCCATTTACGAAATCCTCCGGATTCGTCAATTTCTCCGATAGTTGGGGTTCACATTTAGTCTCCAGTTCACCATTTGTAGTAACACTAATAGTAGTAGTAGCAGTAGCACTAGTACTAGCTGTAGTCATAGTTGGAGTTGTAGTAAACTTTAGTATTCGTTCATCTTCCACTAATTCCAGCATCAAATCATCATCATCATCATCTTCCAGCGAATTGGGCGATTTCGGATTAGCGGCCGAATTCTGGACAGCCGCAATTTCGGCTTCTGAAAAAGGCAGAAAATTACAATTTCGATTCCATTTTGCCCCTCCCACCTACTGACTTTCCTTTCCTAGAATTCTAAACCTATCTCAATCTATTCCTGCTATTTTAGACCACTGACTAGATGTCTCCCTCAACCGCATCTGCGTTATCCTGGACCCCTCCCCCCTCCCCCAGGGCGTATCCAGGATTTAAAGACGAGGGCACAACCACAACGGGGGGATCCAGACCCACATTTTTAGGAAAATAATAGCGCATTTGCGGCTAGACTAGCACGAAATTTCATAAAAATTTCCAAAAGGGAGGCATTCGGACCCCCCCCCCCCCCTCTGGATACGCTCCTGCCACCTGTAGCAACTTAGTGTGATTATGTTTTCCTAGAAAAGCAAAAAGTCCTATGAACTGTGTACTGTTACATCAGAAAACCTTCAACCCGACACATCAGGCATCAATTTAAACGTTGTTGTTGTTGTTGTTGTTGTTGTTTTCCTGGATCTTCTGGAAATCCCAATATGACCAGAGAGGCTAATCTAGCCTCCCCGCACCTCTTAGCAATTCCACCACAGCCAGAGGCTCCTCCGACAGGACCCCGAGGGAGGGATTGGGCCCAAAGTACCGGGTACGCAGGCGCGTAGCCAGGGGGGGGGGGGAATGGGGGAATTCCCCCCCCGAAATTGTGTTGCCCCCCAGGAATTTTTTCCTGCCATGTGTAAAACGCACATTTTTCAAAAAATTTTCGCGCCTTCGGCGCGTATTTACTTAAATTCACCATCATAATATGGGTTTGGAACGCCAAAAATGAGTGCTAAATACCCTATTGGATGTGGTTCGCCCAGTTTATGCATCATTTGCGTGCATGAAAACGTATGGAGCCTCACTTCGCTTCTTTAATTCAAAGAATGCTTTGAAAAAATTCCTCAGACGTTACAAATTTGAAAAATTTTTCAACTCCTGGGGGGGGCTCCGCCCCCCCCCCCCCCCACCAAATTTTGGCATTCCCCCCCGAAAATTTTTTCTGGCTACGCTAGTGCGGGTACGGATAGTGGTATGGGCGGGACAGTCTACTATCAGGTGACACAGGTCTTCCTCCTGCTCGCCGCAACTAGGGCAAACAGGAGTCTGTGCTATTCCAATGCGATGCCTGTACTGGGTCAACAGGCTGCAGTGTCCTTTCGTCTAAGTTGGGCCAGTACAGTCCGGTACTTCCGGCGGAGGCCGATTTCCTCAGCATTTCTGGGGTAGGTTCCACCGTATATGCCCAAAGAGTCGGTAGCTGGGCTTATTCTAGTGGGGGGGCCCATAAACACCCCCCCCAAAAGTGAGTGCCCTTTTTGGTACCAAATTTTGCCCTGAAAAAATCGCTCAGAAGGCCAAATTTTCAAAAATTTTCCGGCTTCGCCCGAGATTTTTACTCATTTTTTGCCTTTTTAACACTAAGTCTGCTTATTTTTGCAATGAAAATCAACTTTTACAGTACATGCCAGAAAAAATAGCGCTATTTTTAGCATATTTTTAGAAAAATTTTCGCCCCCCCACCAAAATTCCTTGCCCCTCGGACCTCGGACCGGACAAGGAGCCCCCCCAAAGAAAAAATCAATAGAATAAGCCCAGGGTAGCGCGCATTTCTTCTGAGTTCGAATTCCGGCAGTGGGGCCTGATTACAGCTTTGGCAGTTGTAAAGTCCAAAGGTACCAGGTTTTGCGGTAGGGTAGCGGCATCCTTTGCCGCCTCATCGGCCTTTTCATTTCCGGAGATACCGACGTGGGACGGCATCCACTTTAAACGCCACCCAATTTAAACGTCACCATAAAAATCAGCCAAAAATCAAAATCTCACTCTCGACAATAAATCAAAACTCTCCATACATTTATCAGGGTATGAGGGGGGGGGGGGGCTTCCCGAGGGGGAATTTTTGGGGAGGGGAGGAGTGCAGATGTTTTGCAAAAAAGACAAAAATTAGTATTTTTGGAGCACGGAAAAAACGGTTCTTAAAATGCATGAATTTAAGCTAAAAGTACACATTTTTACAAAACATTTCCGAAAACTTTTTGAAAAGTTTTTTGAAAATTTTTAGAAAATATTTTTGGATAAAATCTGGGCACCCAAAGAATCCACCCTGGTGGGGAGGGGGGATTTCAAAAGGGCCTCCCCCCCCCTCCTATGAATAAATACCCTCTTTCTAGGTTACTTACCATCCAGAACATCATCATCACTCAGGGAAGAGCTAGAGAGCGGGTCACTACTACTGCTGCCGGCATCAGAAGCCCCCTGCTGACCCCCAATTTCTTTTTCCGCTCCACTTTCCAGCTCCCCCTCCCCAGTCTCACTGGCACCACTGCCCCGACGTCTACGCCGAAGCAGACTCCGAATTCCGCCCCCACCCCCACTGCTGCCGCCAGAAATCGGTTTTTTGGCGGCGGACAATGGTGATTTGTCCAAGCCAGGCGTTACTGCTGTCCTGCGCGACGGTGATAGAGAGTCAGCAGTTGAATTCTGTAAAAAATTCAAAATTAAAATTAAAATTGAAATAGAAAACAGAATGATTTAAGGTCAGTATTTCTATGTTGGGCACAACAGACAGCTTTTGACGATCATCACGATTTTGACGATTAGTTAATTAGCTACCGGCAATATCTTCAGTGAAGGCTGGGGGTGAGGGAAGGGTTAGGTAGGATCACTCATTTCTAAAAAAACTAAAAAATTAAAATCTTAAATTAAATTAAAATCTAAAAAAATTTCCTGAAAATCAGTCGAAATTCGTCATCGTTGTCAGGAATCCTGATCAAATAAAAGTAGTTGAGGATGGGTGCTGAATGGGTGAAGTCATACGCAACTTTCAGTAAATATATTTTTAGTCTTACCACAGTCGGAGACTGACATCCAGAAGCCAGATCGCCGTTGGTAAACATTAGGCCTGAATCACCATCCTGGCTGTTTGAAGAGCCCGGCAGTCGACCTCAAATTGAAACACACGGATGCTGTTTTATCTTCACTTGGGGGGGGGGGGGTTGCCCTCATTTGGGTACCTTACCCACCCCCCCAGGGGCGGATCCCGGGGGGGGCTTCTTCGGCGCGAATTTTCTACTTTTTAACCGCATATTTATTGCATTTGTGAAGAAAAGGCTTGAAATGCATCCGAGTTTTCGGAGAAAATTACCGTTTTTGCCTAAAAATGTCAAGAATTTTAAAAAATTTGTTCAGTTCTTCAGTATAAAAAGAATTAAAGATCCGAAGACCGATTTTATTGCAAAAACAAAAAATTTCTTCAACTTCTGGGGGGCTCCGCCCCCCAGACCCCCACTGGAAGAATTTTACCGTCATGAAATCCTGGATCCGCCAGTGCACCCCACTCCCTAAATTCCGATCTCTCCTCCTCAAAACCCCCCAAAAAATGTCAAATGTTATCACTTGTATAACTTTCAGATTTAAAAAGTTTTTCCGACTTTCAAAATTTTCGCCGGATTTTCAACGAATTTTCGCCACCAACTTAAACATACGTCAGTCATTCTTAGCGATTTTCGCAATTTCATTACGCAAAACACGTAAAAATTTGTAAAAAAACTTTTCAAAAATATGCCCTTTTGAGTGAGCCCCCACCCATCCAGGGGACGACTTTAAGCACCCCCCATAAATTTTGACCTATAAATAAGCCAGGAATGTCCCAAGTCCGCTAAACCTGGCGTTCTAAAGCTCGAAACAGACTCAGTTTATAGACTACTAGAGTAGTACATAGTTGTGAATGGAGAGCTTTAACACGAAGAGATACGGCGAGTGAGCGTGCAGAAACGTGTACTGCTGGGTAGAAGCTTGTTTTCAGAAATGAAATCGAATTTACCATTTCTGCTGGCTGGGTTGTCAAAGTCCGGCTCTGTAGCTGGCAACAGACTACGTCGAAATGATTGCATGGAATAGTTGAGTAGATGCGAGAACATGGATAGAACCAAGGCAATGGATGCTGACAACTTCATGGAGCCTGAAAATCAGCAATAAATTTCGTTAATTAACTAGTTAAAACAATTAGTAAAGAGCAAAATCCGGATATTATGTGGGTCAAAAATTAGCATAGCATTTGAGAAAAAACCTAACATAAAGAAATTCCCTCATAAATTCAAATTTAAATCAGCACATTATTGACAAAAGACTAAAATTGGTTTGAACAACACAGTCTTTTTAAATTAACAACAAAGCAAATTAAATTTAGTTTTAAATTTTTTAACAACCACTTAATAAATTCTACTAGTTAGCAGGCTAACCCTGATCTTGCAGTCGTTTAATGACCATCAACTGTACTAAGACCAATTTCAGTAGTAGGTCGGGTGCCAGATGTTTCAACTGCCCCGATTGTTGGGGTGATTCGGCCAGCTGTAGAAAGCGGAGACACTGCTGAAATTGTTCCAAAATCTGCTGACATAGACCGCTTAGTAGGCGTCCTTCATTGCTGAAAATGGCGAACGGCAGAAAAATTAAAATTTAAATTTAAAATAACACAATTACAAAATAAGATACAATCTGAACTTAAAGAGAAAAATAGTACTTTAGTGTAACGCTAGGCATGCACCCGGCATGCTATGCATTCTGGAAGCTAAAGCAAAGCAATACAATGAGCGTTTTCATGAAATCATATTTCATTTAGCCACCCATTTAATTTGTCGAATTTCATCGCGTTTCAGCATAAATTAATCAAAAACAAAAAATAAAAGCACAAATTTTAGCACAATTCTTACAATTCCGGCAGATCCTGATAGAAAATGAAGACTTGATGCAGATAGTTAATCAGAAATCGCTCAAGCAGACCGTGTCTGAAAAAAACGAAAAAAGAATCACTAAAATGTGTAGTTTCATTAAAGATTAAATAGGAATTAAAAATTTGTCTACATAATTCAAAAAACCAAAGATTCTACGTAAATTTCAAGGTCTTTAACAAGGAATCGCGCAAGAACTAGCAGTCGGATCCAAGGAATAGAGTTCAGTGTAAATATACATTATGATTTTTTGACAAAAATTTCCGAAATAATCTCAAAATTCAGGTAAAATGATGCTCAAATTTAATTCCTACAGACGATAATAGACCACAGTGTAGCACACCGAAAAGTTTTCGAGAGAGGGGGGGCGGGTCTAACAAAAATTGATGTCTTGGGTCAATGTCAGGTCAAAAAAGGTCTTGGGAGTTCACCCCGCGAATATGAAAAATGTTTGAAAAACAGAAATAGGCGTAAATTAAGTAAAAATTGAGTAAACTCCGCACCGAAGCCGCAAAAATGTTTGGAAATGTCTAACAAGTTGTTATGAAAAGGTTTAAAAGCCTAAAAATAAAAGCAAATTAAGCAAAAATAAACCCAGTTTCGCGCCGACGGCGAGAAAATTTTTAAAGTTTCTGTCCGCGAGCAACAACAAAACTTAATCCCTTTATGCCTGGTTTTGGGGGGTGTGTGGGGTGACAGCCCTCCTCCCTAAGTGCTGCGCTCCTGCTATACCGGCCCAGACAATATTACGTCAGTTTATTCAAAAGTGGTCCCCGGGGGGGGAGGGGGGGGGCAAAACCGCCCCCACCCCCAAGTCCGCAAAAATTACAAAACTTAAAATTAATTTGTAAAATATCAGTCTAAAATTAACAAAACACGAAAGAATTCTGTTGGCTGATCAACCTTACCGCGAATTCGGTCTGGTAGTTTCCGGTTCCAAGCTTTTGAAAACGGTTTCATTTCGCTCCAAATTGGCAATCAAATTTCCTTCGGCACCTGGGAAGCTTTCATCGCAAAAGATGCTAAAACAGAATAATCATCGTATTCAGAAAATATCAGAATAATAAAGAGTCAAAACAGGCACCAGTCCACGGATCCACGGGGGATGCATAGATATCAATGAGAATAGGAAAATTATATTACGTATGCCAAGTGAACTATATTAAGCATTCCTTAAGAAAGTGTTATTATGGCCTATTCAGATCGAAAACATTTTTATCTTGCTGCCATCGCCCACCATTAAACATTCAGTATATTATAACCAGTTAAAATGTTGAGTGATATGCAGTTAAACGTAAGTGCATAAAAGTGCGTGCACTACAAATTTTACACTATGCAAATTATATAATGTGCACTATATCCTACCATCGCATAAAGAAATAGACTGCATCCAGGCCATAATTTTTTGTGCCCTGCAATGTTCCCAGTTGATTAAATGGCATTCCTAAAACAAAGCATTAGAGTACAACAAACCTCCAAATACATAATTAAGTAGTATATACAGAAAATAGAGGCTAATTGCAAACAAACACAAAATCTGGCTAAATCTTTTGCTTCATCAACAAATTTCATCAGGAAAGCATTAACCAATAACACCAGGAAAAATAAAATGCGTAATAATTATGACACCATTTTAGTGCCATTCTCATTTTTAGTGCAAACCACCCCCGGCCCCCCACCTTTTGAATCAGAAACACAACGTACCCGCATTCGGTTTCAACGTGATGGCTTCATAGTAGTAATGTTCGGCTAGCTGGCAATCTTTCAGTTCCTCAAAATCCAGACGATATCGCGCTGAAAACAGAGTGACACTTATAAAACAATAACAAAATTTAATCAATCAACAAAAATTAACATGGGCACACAAATTCACATTCTCGGTCTCAATGGTGCAAAAAAAATAAAAATTTTGGAGGAAAATTAATGTGAGCTGCTTGAAAAACGGCACAAAACATATAAATCCAACCAAAACACGTAATCTAAAACTATAGTTTTTTCAGAAATCCGTTAAAGGTGTTTTCATAAACTAATCTTATTGAAGAAATCACCAGCTCAAAAACAGGACAATTTTTAGAACTGTACGACGTACGTACTATACCCGTTTCAGCTTGCATGCTTACCAAGATCACCCATATAAATCAGCGATCGGTAGATGGTATCCTTAAACCAGGTATCATTTTTGGCGCCTTTTTCTGTCACTGTACTAGAGGAGGCGGGCTTCTCTAAAATTAGAGAACATAGAAACAAAAATTTAATACTAGACACATTATTAATCTCTCAAGGTTAGAAGCCTTGGATTTATGCGGCAAAACAGCATTAATGCCTAAGCTTCGTAACTTCTCATAGACCACCCTTTAACCAGAGACCAGTGTTAGCAACATCGAACAAGGCCAGATCAGCTTAATCAAGTCATAATTAACCAAATTTAATCCGTATCGGCGACTTATCACCAGTGTTTAAGCGTTGCTAAGGTGGCTACAGTGGCTACAGATTAAGCTAAGTTGGCCCAAGTTTGCTTTTGAAGTACAGCTAACATGGGACAAATTACCGGCTTCTCCATTATATACCACCATGATTAAGGAATTAATCCGGAATAATTAGTCTCATGAAAAAAAGGACGACCAACCCTCCTGTAACTTATACTCAAAAACTACTGCTAAAAAACTCGTGATCGAAGCTTTTCACGCCGATTAAAAAATGTCCAACTGTCGGAATAAACCGACAACAGAGCTCGTTCGCATACTGTTTCCTATTCGTATTCTAAAAGAATTTTCCATTTCTAAAAAATGTTTCTCCCCGAAAATAAACAAAAAAGAACTTATTAGTATTTACGTACGTTTGAATCCAATCTGCCTAAGTCGAAAGTCTACAGCGCCGCCAGGCGGCAGACTGGACTGACTAAAGTCCGCCTGTAATCGGATGATAAGGCTGTGATAGTAGCCACAACCGCTTAGCAGTAGCATTTCTGCCCAGCACAAGTCCACATTAGATAAAGCCTAAAATTAATTAAAATTAATTAGATAAAGCCTAATTAATTAATTAAAGCCTGCACACAAAATTAAGCATAATCCCAGAGGAAATGGCATATATATACATACGTACTCTCCACACAATACTATACGCTAACATTCACATCAGGATTTGGTTCCCATTGGCTCTCTCCTATTTCGGACTAAAGTTTTGCCTTAGTGACTGCAGGCAGGCGTTTTTCATTATTTCTCTATAAACTAACATTCGCCATGCTATAGGGCCAATAATGGGATTTATGCATTATAATACCTCTTTATTTAGTCGACAAATCTGCAGCGGTTCATAGAAACATTTTCGCCAAATAATTTCTTCTGCTCTGCGGCCAAATTCCACCGGATTTCTCAGCATCAACTTTTCCGCAGAATCACGAAGTCTACAAAAAAGACAAAATAAAAAATGACTTCACGTTATTATACAGTGTGCACATGTCTACGTACTTAACACAGGCAAGTAATTTATTAGCCTAAACAGTTTTTATGTAAATAGTGAGGCTACCAAACTAGGCAAGCAAACGAAAGAAAGCAAGAGGTTAAGGTTATTTGCAAGGAACAAAAGATAAATAAAAACCACAAAACAGTATATACTCAGCCGCTCTCTTCTAAGAACAAACAGGCTACGTGACAGAATTAATAGAATAGTATCGTCGGAAACAGCAAACGTACGTATATATATATATATATATATATATATATATATATATATATATATATAATTCCAAAATTTGTCTTCAATTCCGCATCAGACCGCGGCTAACCCAGGAACTATTAGCCTCCAAGAAAGCTAGAAAAGACAGCAGGGGAGGTCAAAATTTTTAGCAAAGAAATGATCCATTTAATTGATTTTTAAGCCAAGAAGTTAAAAGATCACCCAAAATTAAGGTAACGGCGGACAAAATTTTAGCCATATTTTCCTGGCAACTGCTATTAAGCTGTGTGAAATTGCCCATTTTTATTTCAAGTCACCGGAAGAGACGGAGAGCGTCTCAAGGAGCGGGACCTTGAAGGGGGAAGTCCCCCCTCAATAAAGTATAATATTTGAACATTATAAACATTTTACCGAAAAAAGGTGCGTCAAAATGCATCCTCATAAAAAAGGCAGCCATGTCTCTGCTTGTACTTGTACAGTGCACTTTTGTTGTACGTAAGCTATGCCGCACCGATTCTCGCCCCCCCCCCAATTGTTAGGTTCACCCCCCTCCCCCCCAAAACTTTCAATGTGAGCCTGCTTCCATATAAATGGCTACCTATCCCTGGCGGAAATGGCTTCAGCCGTAAACAGTGGTTTCACATTTTTCTTATCCTTGGTTGTCTGATCCAGCTTCCGCACGCAATCGACACAGATTCTGCAATAAAAACAGAAATAATCTAACTGATGGGCACAGAATAATATCTGATCTGAGAAAAATATTCGAATAGTTGGAAAAATATTCGTATAAATAGTTCGATAACCGTTTACATTTCAAACAAAGCATATTATATATATATATATATATATATATACAACGTATATATACATGTACAACATTCTGTTGACAAAAAGATATTTTAAAATATATACGCTAATCTTTCTCTGAAAATGCTTTCAAAAATCTACAATTAGCCCAGCTAAACCCTGATTACAGGGCACGAGTTTTATATTATCTCTTTCTTATTATTATAATCAGCACGTATTAACCTGGGGTTATTCCAGATATTTTCTCTTGGGGGGGGGAGGGGCAAAAGTCCGAGGGACAAGGTATTCGGGCGGGCGGCGGCGAAACTTTTTTTCCAAAAATATGCTTAATAATTCCCTATTGTAGGTCGTGGTGCGCGTAAATAATTTTATTATGACAGAGGCCTACCGATAGAGACGTCGTGCGTTCGGATCACTGGCCAGCAGACTGGATCCGCTCACAGCGCCGCCTGAGCCCGAGTGTGGCTGATGATGAGATGAGGCAGTCGCTGCGGTAGCGGAGGGTGGTTGATTATGTCTTCCTTCACTCCAACGTTTCATGCTGCTGTCCTCTGCAATATCCGCCACTGGAGCTTAAGATAGATACGTAGATATCTTCTGCTTCACTTTGCCCTTTGGGTTGTTGAAAATTCCGTGGGAGGTGGTGCGGCCAGCTAAAACAGATATATAAACAAAGATACACAGATTCAGTCCAGTAGCCCACGTGATGTGTCGGGATGGCCGAGTGGTCTAAGGCGCTGGTCAGAACTTCCGATCTTACGGTCGGTGGTTCGATCCCCGGAAGCCACAAAGCTTTCTTGACTCTAGCCAATACAGCTATCCATCCTGAACTGGTAGGTAAATGGGTACCAACCACTACGGTGGGAAGGTAACAGGAGTCTGTGCAGAAGGGCCGGCCCCCCTTCCACGGATGCAGTCATCATTTTGAGGTGACGCTCCTGGCTCTACGTGGTCAAATTTGTGTCAAATGAAAGTTCGAAGCGAACGGAACAACTTTTGTCTCTACGGCTGAGAGTCCGGGGATGAGCACCGGCACCCCATGTCCTGTGGCAGGACGGAGATATCTCCTGGGGTAAACCTTTTACCTAACCCACGAACAAATACATAATTTCCTAATTCCAACAAACTACATCAGTATTATTAGTAACTACATTAACATAGTATATAACTAAACTAACAAACTACAAACTAATATTATGCCACGAATCTTTAGGCGTAGATTTTAGAGGCTCAGGCTAGGCGTAGCGATGTCCTCCTAAAGCTTTTTTACCGCCCCACCAAGAAATATTGCTAGCAGAAAATTTTTTAAGCTGGAGTGAGAATTTTAACCACAGCACGTACATATGTAGCATAATATACAGTACATTTCATGAAATCCAGGACTGGTGGCGTAATTTCCAAATTGGCGAAATATCGCGAAGTGACGGCAATTTTCGCCAAAATTGGCGAAAAGTCTTGTTTAATTGGCGACAATTCTTGTTTTTTTCGCCAACTTTGTTCGGAGTTTTCGCCAACTTTGGCGAAAATCGCTAATACTTCGCGACATTTTGCTGTTTTCGCCAATTTGGAAATTACGCCACCAGTCATGGATTTCATGAAATGTACTGTATATATACAAGGAAGTGATCGCAAAGGCCTGTAGGCGGAACCCGCAGAAATGACTTTTTCCATTTTACGAAAACATTTGCAAAATTTAGAGGCCGTAATAATGTGCCTTCGTCGAAAAGCCTTTCTATATACAAGTGGGAAAAATGCCCTAGACGGGCATGCAATGGCTAGAATAGGGAAAGGAGGAAGGGCGGAAAAATGCCAATAGATTTTACAGTCGGTGCTGAAAATGATAGAAACTAGGTTCAGCGCCGAATAGGGAATGCAGTCGGCGCTGAAAATGATAAAAACTAGGATTCAGCGAAGAATAGGGAATGCGGTCGGCGCTGAAAATGATAGAAACTAGGGTTCAGCGCCGAATAGGGACGGCTGTCGGGTCATGTTGCTGCGTGGAACAGGCACTTTCTCTGTCCATCCTATTCGCGTGAACTGCTCAGCACGAGTCGCTGAAAGGCGAAATTACCATACATTTGTACAGCGCAAACAGCTCAGCCCTTGGAAATGGACACTAAAACTTCAAAGTATGGATCTTTTGCTCAAACTATAAAATTCATAGCCCCTTTTTAGCTTAGACATGGGGCTTCCAATCATACGGCTACGAATAGAAAGACGTTGTTAGAACTACTTTTGACATAACTCCTTTCTATACTTACTACAACGGCTTTATTTATTCCTTATGTATTATTATTTATTTACTAAAACAGAATTATCGTGAAAAACAGAAACAGTAATAATAAAGTATTAGGAACTATTAAAACTGTCATTCGTAACCGACCACCTCGCTACGGTTTTAACTATTATTAGTAAAGGTATATACATCTCAATTTTTTTCTCCACATACATGCACAGCTCGAGGTAGCATAAAAAATAGAACACATTTTTGATCAGGAAATTAGCCAATAGGAGCTCGCCCACGTACCATTTATCATCACAGAATCCATATACATTCATCTGAACTGATTCACAGTGCTCTAAGTTTCGTAGTTCACGCGAATAGGATGGACGCAGAAAGTGCCTGTTCCACGCAGCAACATGACCCGACAGCCGTCCCTATTCGGCGCTGAACCCTAGTTTCTATCATTTTCAGCGCCGACCGCATTCCCTATTCTTCGCTGAACCCTAGTTTTTATCATTTTCAGCGCCGACTGCATTCCCTATTCGGCGCTGAACCTAGTTTCTATCATTTTCAGCACCGACTGTAAAATCTATTGGCATTTTTCCGCCCTTCCTCCTTTCCCTATTCTAGCCATTGCATGCCCGTCTAGGGCATTTTTCCCACTTGTTTCTCGCATTTTTCCGCTGTAGCGCCACTTATAGCCAGGCTCAATCTCTTCACTCGAACTAAGGTAAACCACACGACAAGGAAGCCGGAGTCGGTTCCCTGGCAATCAAAAAAGCTACTAAACCCCTGGTCAGGGCGCCACAGGCCGCTGGCTTCACTGTGGAGGGGTCGTAACGTTGCGTGGGGGTTGAAAAAGGCAATTGTTTCTACATCAGAAAACGTTTACAGAAGGGTTATCGGAAAAGAGGATGTCGGGGGGCCGAACTCCCACCGGGGAGGGGGGGTCGTCGCGGTGCGTGGGGTACGGAAAACTTGAAAAAAAGCAATTGTTTCTACATCAGAAAACGTTTACAGAGGTGTTATCGGAAAAGAGGATGACGGGGGGCCGAACTCCCACCGGGGAGGGGGGGTCGTCGCGGTGCGAGGGGTACGGAAAACTTGAAAAAATGCAATTGTTTCTTCATGAGAAAACGTTTACAGACGGGTTATCGGAAACGAGGAGGAGGGGGGCCGACGTCCCACCGGGGCGGGGGGGTCGTCGCGGTGCGTGGGGTACGGAAAATTTGAAAAACGCAATTGTTTCTACATGAGAAAACGTTTACAGACGGGTTATCGGAAAAGAGGATGACGGGGGGCTGAACACCCACCCGGGGGGGGGGGTCGTCGCGGTGCGTGGGGTAGGTTGAAAAAGGCAATTGTTTCTTCCTCAGAAAACGTTTACAAAGGGTTATCGGAAAAGAGGATGACGGGGGGCCGAACTCCCATCGGGGAGGGGGGTCGTCGCGGTGCGTGGGGTACGGAAAATTTGAAAAACGCAATTGTTTCTACATCAGAAAACGTTTACAGACGGGTTATCGGAAAAGAGGATGACGGGGGGCCGAACTCCCACCTGGGTGGGGGGGGGTCGTCGCGCTGCGTGGGGTACGGAAAATTTGAAAAAAGGCAATTGTTTCTACATCAGAAAACGTTTACAGATGGGTTATCGGAAAAGAGGATGACGGGGGGCCGAACTCCCAACGGGGGGGGGGGGTCGTCGCGCTGGGTGGGGTACGGAAAATTGTAAAAAACGCAATTGTTTCTACATTAGAAAACGATTTGAGAAGGGGGTCATCGCGCTGCGTGGGGTACGGATAATTTTTTTTATTTTTTTTTAATCCCGAGTAAATCACGCCTTGTTAGTACATTATCTTTTATTACATAGACGTGATTTGCCCCGCGGCCGCCCAACCCCAATGCCGCGTCCACATACAACAGGTATTACATCTGCCACGGCGATGCTGATGCATGTAAGCGGCTACGTCGTGACAGGATTAGTAGACAATTATATATAAACTCATACAAAGGCATGAGCGTATATATACACACAGTGACGCAAGGTTGGCAACCCGGGTTTGTACGCTATTAGATATTTAAATAAAATGCGACTGAGAACAACAAAATTAAAGTTATTTAGTTTATGAAAGTACAAGGACCAACAATATGACCAACAATTTGACCACTCACCCCTGACAAGGGCGCCACAGCTCGCTAGGGACACTTTAGATGGGTCCTCCAATGACAAAAAATGTTCGCCTCACCATGGGCTTTCATTTGATACCAAACTTGGAATTTTTTTAAAAAATCGATTTTTGAGCAGTCCGGACCCTGGTCAGGGCGCCACAGACCGCTGGGTCCACTTTGGAGGGTCCTCCAATGACAAAAAATGTTCGCCTCACCAAGCGCTTTCATTTGATATCAAATTTGCAAACTTTTGGAAAAATCGATTTTTGACCGACCCTTACCCCTGACCAGGGCGCCACAGCTCGCTAGGGACACTTTAGAGGGGTCCTCCAATGACAAAAAATGTTCATCTCACCATGGGCTTTCATTTGATACCAAACTTGGAATTTTTTTAAAAAATCAATTTTTGACCAGTCCGGACCGTGGTCAGGGCGTCACAGGCTGCTGGGTCCACTTTGGAGGGGTCCTCCAATGACAAAAAATGTTCGCCTCACCAAGGACTTTCATTTGATATCAAACTTGGCCACTTTTGGAAAAATCGATTTTGGGTCCTCCAATGACAAAAAATGTTCGCCTCACCAAGGACTTTCATTTGATATCAAACTTGGCCACTTTTGGAAAAATCGATTTTTGGCCGTTTTGGGCCCGGTTCCCGGTCCGGACCCCTGGCCAGGGCGCCACAGGGGTCCGGGCGAAACCTACTATAGCCTATGCTGTAGTGCTCCTGCACCCCACCCCAAATCCCAAATAAGAGAGACCTGCTCACTGTAGATATTTCTGTAGAAGAGGTTAAAGTTGGAGTTGCTACACGGTAGGGCCCACCACCATCAGGGTGCCCCCCAGCCACATGGATAGGTCCTAGAGCGAAATTAATGGGCCTTTTAGATTCACCATATAGGGGTTCCTATTCGAATACAAAACCTCAGCCCATCAGCTCTTATGTGTAGGGCTCCACAGCCCGTAGGCCCTAACCCACAGTACACACTAGACCCCTGGTTAGGGCGCCACAGGCCACTGGGTTCACTTTGGAGGGGTGCTCCAATGACAAAAAATGTTCGCCTCACCAAGGGCTTTAATTTGATACCAAACTTGACCACTTTTGGAAATTTCGATTTTTGACCACTTTGACCCCGGACCCGGGTCCGGACCCCTGGCCAGGGCGCCACAGGGGACCGAGCGAAACCTACTATAGCCTATGGCGTAACCCTCCCGCACCCCAGCCCAAATGCCAAATATGAACGACCTGTCTACTGTACGTCTTTCTGTATAAGAGGCTAAAGTCAGTTGAGTCACGGTTGGACCCAGCACCATCAGGGTGCCCCCCAGCCACATGGATAGGTCCTAGAGCGAAACTAATTGGCCTTTTAGATTCACCATATAGGGGTTCCTATTCGAATACAAAACCTCAGCCCAGCAGCTCTTATGTGTATGGCTCCACAGTCCGTAGGCCTAGACCCCCCCTTTTACACACTAACTTTCGACCCCTAGCCAGGACGCCACAGAAGCCAGATCGAAAATTCATATAGCCTATGTTCTGGCGACCCTTGGGGTAATGCTGAATCCCAAACCTCAGACCCCTCGGCCAAGGCCTGCTCAATTGAATCGCGTTAAAAATTTTGACTTTTTTGAAAAAAACTATGTCCGAAAAAATCGAAATCCTGCTATGTACAGAGACCTATGGGGAGGTCCTACCTACACTAAACTTATTTCCCCAAAAATGGGGGAAAAGTTGTTCAAAAAAAACCCTAAATAGTATAGAAAATTTTTGAGCTCCGACCTCTAGGGTGGGGGGGAGAAAAAAAAAGTGGAGAGAAAGTCTGTAGTTCAAAACTTCAATCTTTCATATCTCAAAAACGGCTCGGCCGATTTCGCTCAAATTTGCACAGCATGGACCCCTCCTGAAGGGATTTCTACTGGTACAATATGAAGGCTCTAGCTCAACACCTCCGCCGGCACCAGGGGAAACTATGTTCCAACACTACGCAATGCGCCTTTTTTTCCCTATTCTAGGTAGTGCGCTAACGCGCACTACCTGATTCGATGAAAAACAATATATATATATATATATATATATATACAGTAGCGTAGGTACAAAAAAATTTCAGGGGGGCGGTTTTGTCCGAGGACTTTGGGGGGGGGGGGTAAATTTTTCCCGTTATGCGTAACATGCATGTGTATTATACTGCAAGTTGTCCTATTAATTCAATAGTCTTGTGCGGTACAGGTTTTCGTCTGGTTACTACTGTAAGCGAAATGCTAAGTCACAAACGGGGGTCTAGGGGGCAGAGCCCCCCCCCCCCTGAAAATTTTTTAAATTTCGCCATTAAACGCTACTGAAACATTTAATTCTTTATAAATGATTTACCAATTGATTAACAAACAACATTTTGTACCTATATTTGCTATTTTCTATGTTTACTGTCTTGTCCGAAAACTGAAACTTATTAGGATGCTCCCATTAAAGAACTGCGTATTCTGATCATATCAACCAATTATGCCAAGGCTGATGATGCTGGGAATAACGCAAATAACAGCAAAACTGCAAAGCAACTTATATATACACGCATTTGTTAGCATGTTTAATGAAAAATAATATTTTCGATAATCGACATGACCAAAATTCGCGCCGGAGGCGCGAAAATTTTTTTAATGGTGTGGAAAATGCATCAATATTGAGCTAATTTAAGCATTAATGTATAATTTGCGTATGTTTCTGATAAAGTTAAACGCCCGCGCTCCGCGCGGGCGTAAAATTTTTCTTTTGCGCAATTTTTTCAAGGGGGCAATGCGATTATTTCGGGGGTGGGCGGCCGCCCCCCCCGCCCCCCCCGTATCAACGCTAGTGTATATACAAGTAATAAAAATGCTCCTCTGGAGCATGAAAAAGTAATATGGGTGATGGTGAGGTTGCAAAATCAAGAGAGGACTAGTCTTAAAAAGGCTTAATATGGGGCCTACGTTCAAAAACAGAAGAGGACTAGGTTGTGAGCGAATTAATATGGGCACAGCTTCGCCGAACAACCCATATTCGCGGATTGCGAAATTATATATGCATACGTAACAATGTTTCGATTTATATACTTTATAGTGCACAAATAATTTACAGCTCTGATATTCGAGCTATGACGAAGACAAATTTTTCTATTAAGAATCCCTTGATAGTTACTGTGAATTTTCCATTTCTACGGAAATTTATATAAATATCAAGAATAACTGAACGAATCATTCCGACGACTTTCTGTTTCCTCCCGGATTGAACCAATAACCTCGGTATCATATCCTTAGGTCTTTTCTCGTTGCTTGCCGTAGTCCAACACAACGAAATAAGTTAATTTACGTGTACGTATAACCTAGCTAGTCTAACCGACTACGTAAACAACATCTTCAACGATTTTTTGAACGTTTAAATTAATTTTTTACTAGACTTGACAGTTTACATTGTTCGCTCTGTATGCGACAATCAATAAAGCGAAGCGTGAAAGTCCGCGAATATGGGTTGTTCGGCGAAGCTGTGCCCATATTAATTCGCTCACAACCTAGTCCTCTTCTGTTTTTGAACCTAGCCCCCATATTAAGCATTTTTAAGACTAGTCCTCTCTTGATTTTGCAACCTCACCATCACCCATATTACTTTTTCATGCTCCAGAGGAGCATTTTTATTACTTGTCCTTCTGTCATTTTAAAGGGTCCCTTTCTAACACTGAGTTAATTGATATAAGGAGCTTGAACAGTGCCACAGGTAGGGCAGAAAAGTGAAAAGTGATACCAAACTTGACCACTTTTGAATACTTTCATTTGTGACCCCCCCCACCAGACACATCACCGGTCACTTCCCTTCCATCGGTTTCGCAGATATGCCCATTGAAACGATCGTAGTCGATTTATTATATACGTATATTATATATATATATATGCCCCCAATCAAAATGACGAAAAACGCTGTTTTAGGGAATTTGACCGGTGGTCAGTGGGTCACATAGCCCGTACTGACCACTGGTCACTTCAGCCGGTTCTGAAAATATGCTCATTGAAACGAGCGTAGTCGATTTACTATATATGGCCCCAACCAAAACGCCGAAAAACGCTGTCTTAGGGGATCTGACCACTGGTCAATAGGCCACCTAGCCTGTAGTGACCAGTGGTCACTTCCGCCGGTTCTGAAAATATGCTCATTGAAACGAGCGTAGTCGTTTTACTATATATGCTCCCAACCAAAACGCTGAAAAACGCAGTTTTAAGGGGTTTGAACAGTGGTCAGTGGACACCATAAGCCGTAGTGACCACTGGTCACTCCCACCAATTTCGGCAATATACCCATTGGAACCAGCGTAGTCGATTTACTATAATATATGCCCCCGGCCAAAACGCCGAAAAACGCAGTTTTAGGCCGTTTGACCAGTGGTCAATAGGCTCCATAGGCTGTAGTGACCAGTGGTCACTTCCGTCGGTTTCGGAGATATGCCCATTGAAACGAGCGTAGTCGATTTACTATATATGCTCCCGACTAAAACGCCGAAAAGCGCTGTTTAGAGTGAGTTTTCCCAACTTTGACCCTGGGCGAGGAACCACGGGAGCCATGCTGACCAGTGGTCACTTCGGGCGGTATCGGCGGTATGCTCATCGTTTTCAGCGACCCCGATTTATTATATATGGATACCACCCCAAGGCCGAAAAACGCCATTTTTAGTGACTTTTAGGTCATTTCTAGTAAAAGTGGGACTTAGAAACTTTTCGCCGAAACAGGCCAAAAAATGCAAAGTTTGGGCCCATCTCCTGAAAGCTGCGGAGCGAAATTAAAAAATCCCCCTCGTTACTTTGAGCGCATAGTCCCAAATATTCAAATAAAATAAACCAAACCGATCTAGCTGCTAGCCTGTGAAAAAAAGTTGTTTTCAACCGAAGTGCCAAAATAGCGAAAGTCCGACTTTGGGGCCTTGGCACAGAGCCAAAGTTGGCCGAGTGCCAAAATGACCTTCGTTTGGTAGCATGGGGGGATACTGTCTACCAACATATCATAGTAGCATTGGACCCCTCCCGGACCTCTAATTAGCTGGCACCATGCCCACACGGTCTCCAGGGGCCGCGCAGACGCCTTTACACCCATATATATTATGTAGGGGCGCTAATACATCAAGAAAATGAGGTAAACGCGCGCTAGCAGGCGCATCCACGAAGGATACAAGCATCAATCTTAAAGAAATAATGAAAAACGCCTGCTTGAAGTCACTAAGAGTCAATGGGCGCGGTGAGCACTCTTACCCGGGAAGAACTATATATTGTTCTAATAAGAGATCTAATGAAGTTCTGTAAGACTTGATAGTTTGGATAAGTGCGCTCACCGCGCCCATTGGCTCTCTCCTGTTTCGGACTAAGGCTTTGCCTTAGTGACTGCAGGCAGGCGATAGTGCTAAATAATACGTAAACGAGTAGTATATATATATATATATATATATATATATATATATATATATATATAGTAAGTTAGATTTTCTATAAATTTGAATGAGTGATGCCTTGCTTTACGTAAGACCTAAGCGGTTAATGTTGGGATGGAAATTGTGATGTCAGGTGTTGTTGGCGTTGGTAAGAAATCAGATCCCTGAACGCAACAATGATCATAAGATAATAGTGTGACCTCTTGACCTTTCACTCAGTCTCTTGTATCCTTTTGCTTTTAACCTCAAGTGTCCCCTCGTTCCTTCCCCCAGTTCAAAATTGGTCCTGAAAATTGTTACGTAAAGATTGGATAAAACGGTGTGTGTACGTATATAAGTCTGAAAGGGAGGGCGAGGGTACACTTGTGACATTTGTGCAACATCTGTCACTTGACCTGACCCGATATCCGACATATATATGATTTGTTGACTCATTTCATCAGTGCACATGCTAATTTATTGTCCAAGTCTGACACATCCCAGACACGCTGAAAATGGTGTATATATAGGTATAAAAAAGATACGTAAGCATCACTCCTTTTTCGCTATAATTTGTTTAGCTCGTACGTAACCTGGTGTACGTGCGTAGTACGAAAGGACATAATTTATGAATGCATGGGTGGATGAAGCTTACGTTACTGTAGACAATTATATGTGTAAATAAATTTACAGAATTCTGCTTCTTCTAATTCTTCTAATTGCCATATATATAATGTAAAAAATGAAGCTGACAACCTGAGACAAAATCCCTAGAATAAGCCCTGGATCTTTTGCGCTTCCCCCCCAGCCCTAACTTTTGATTTTTTGACCAATATATATATAACTTTGAAATTTGGTGTGGGTGCACAGGCTGATGAATTCAAAAATTTAAAAATTTAAAATTTTAGTTTGGTAGGGGGAACCACAGGGAACCGAAAAATTTTTTGAAAAAATTTTGCTGAAAACTTGCATACAAGGGTTTTCTGGGACGCTGACCACGAATCTAAAATCCGTTTTTCGATTCAGCTTTTCGTTAGCTCAGTACAAGCTAAAGCTGTAAGCTTAACATGTAAGCATATACTGAGCTAACGAAAAGCTGAATCGAAAAACGTATTTCAGGCCTCATACTCTTCCTACTTTTCCTACTTTTTTCCTACTTTTTCTTCATTCCTACTTTTTTCCTACTTTTTGCTGAAAATTCCTACTTTTTCCTACTTTTTTGCGAACAGATCAGAAAAATTTTCAAAGTGTCCTTAACGTAACTTTAAATCACTAAATTTCAAAAAATTTTCGCGCCTTCGGCGCTATTGTCTGGCTTTTTCCTAGGCAAAAATTTCTGGGGGGGGGGGAAGTCTGGGGGGCCCCCCCCCGGGGGGGGGGGGGGGGGAGATTTTTTAGATTTTTTATTTTTAAAGCTATTTTTGCTGCTAAGCTAAAAAGTTGACTATTTTTAACTTAAATTTAAGCTTAAAATAGCTAAAAAATGCTTAAAAATGGGTAAAAATCCGGCGAAGCCGGAAAAAATTTTCCCTCAAAACCCTATTTTTCCGGGCACTTTAGGGTGGGGGGTGGTTCTGGGGGGGGGGAAGGCCCGAATCCTGGCGGGGCGATTCTGGAGAGGAGAGCGAGCCAAGTCTTGGGGGGCCCCACCCCCCCCCCCCTGTGGGAAAAAGCCAGATTGTTTCTTCTTACGCCTACTTTTGTAAGGGTGGACTAGACAATCCCATTTTTCTTTCCGTGATTCCACCTGTTTATGGGAACGGCCATTGCCGAAAGACTGACCAGAAATCTTGAAAATGAAATTGTTTTGTTTATATCTCACAAACGCTTCAAGACAGCTACCATACATTTTCTCAGCCGGAATGATGACATTTTTATTTTCGTGAAAAATCTGTTTTGAAATTTTCCGTGCGATCGCAAGGAGTGTCGCTTTTATGTCCAGAAGATGGTAAATGCTACTAGCTACAATTTTTTCAGAAAAATTTTCCCGCTGACCGAAAGTTCTACACACCAAATTTCAACGTTGGTTGAAGCTTCTATTTTCAAAGTCCTTTGATATTTGCCGCTGTTTCGACTTTGACTGGTGATTAGTCGCGACTCGTTCAGTGGTAAAAGTTTCGATTAGATTTTCAGGACCGCCTAGGCGTCCGCTTTCAGTTGATATATATAATATGTAGTATTTCAAAATTTGAAAGTTGATTTTTTTTCGAAAATTACCACTTTTTAACCCATAATTTTGGCAAAGCGAATCCAGCAAATGTGAGTAAAAATAACAGTCATAAAGTTCATCTGAGCTGAATCCAACGATATAAAGTTTTCGTGGCTCGACTTACATTGTGCCGCCAGCAGTGAATTTTCAGACAATGTCCCTTATTTCAGCAGAGCTTCTTATTCAGGTCGTTTAAGGTTTCTATTACAAATTTTTCCAAAACGTTCTCAACTTTTATTAAAATTTAAGGTTTCCATTACGGATTTCTTTATAATTTCAAAAAATTTTTCAACTTCTGGTTGGCTCAGACCCCCGAGTGGGTTTCTGACTAGACGCAGATTTAGTCCCTTGTGTTGCAGCAACGCTGAACTGTTGAGAATTGTTGCCGCCTCCCCCCCTCCCTAGCGTAAGGCGTTTTGCGGAAGCACAAAAAAATTTTGTCTCATCCCCCCTTTTCAAAATTCTGGGTGCGCCCCTGGCCAGTGCCTCAAATTAAAGTAAAATTTATTTCCATACCTTCATTTGTTACGTATTAGAATGCATGCCTCGCAAGATTTGTCTGCAAAAATTCCTACTTTTTCGGAAAATTCCTACTTTTATTCCTACTTTTTCCTACTTTTTTACAAAATATTCCTACATTTTTCCTACTTTTTTGATTTTGGGTAGTATGAGGCCTGGTATTTCAGATTCGTGCCCAGCGTCCCAGAAGACCCGTGTCTACAAGTTTTCAGCGAAATTTTTTCAAACTGGTCCCCCTTACCAAACCAATTTTGATAAACAGTGAAAACCTCTAATATTATTAAAAAGTTAAGTATGTGTGTAAACGTGTTGCAATTTTCGACTATATATATGATATATATATATATAATTGTTTGGTTAATTTTATTTGTGGATATTTCAGGGGAATTTCTCTGTGGTTGTGGACATTCTCAATTATCGGATTGGTAAGTACGACTAATCTTTGGGGTGTGGATAAAACTCGGCCCCGGCCCCGGCCTCGGCGCACCTGGGTAAAACACGGTCCCGGCCCCGGCGCAGGGTAAAACCCGGCCCCAATGCAAAGAAAACCCGGCGCAATTAAACATGTGCGTATCGTGTGTTGTATTATGCATGCAAATAAAGAATACATTGTATAATTTGCTTCTAATTTACGATAATGTAAACTGTATATATAATCCCTTACAAAGGAAAAGTATATATATACAGATTGGTTTGCTTCCATTATGATTTTATAACAGTTACGTCACGCTATTGGAACTGGAAACAATATCTGTCTCCCTCTTGCGTCAATTGGGGTTGGAGGGGATAATTTGTTGCTAGATGCTAACTTTCGAAAAATTTGACCATTTTAATTTAAACTTTGTCTGGAATAAAGCAACACATTTCTGATTGATCGGGAATATATATTATATATGGAATTTTAAAATTTAAGAATTCTGAACTTGCAAGGTTTACTAAGGAGGATCCCCGCTGCAACAAGGCTTTCACAAATCCCCTTGAGCAAGGGACTAAGCACATATCGGTTCGCCGTGGGCTCTAGCCAACCCAGCTATCCATCCTTAGTTGGTCGGTAAATGGGTACCACTTATGTCGTGGGAAGGTAACAAGAGACCGTGTTGGGCGTCTGCCTTGAGGAGCTGGCCCCTCCTCCACGGTTGTAGTCATCATTCGAGGTGACACTCCTGGCTCAAGGGCTGTGTATCCGGGGATGAGCACCGGCACCCTAGACCCTGACAAGGGTAGGAGAATTCTCCGGGGGTTACCTTTTTTTACCTTTACCTTTAAGGAGGATAAGACATACCAAAATGTTCCAGTCCCCTTGGAAAACGTAAAACTTAAATTTTTTATATATACTTTACAAGTTTAAGGATTGCGTATCTTAGGAATTAAGCATACTGAATAATTTATAACTTTTTATTCGTTTCTTGAAAATACTATATATATATATATATATAT
>JASAND010025469.1:0-27550 GCA_030248195.1 Trissonchulus latispiculum
ATTTTGTTACTTTTCCAATCTTGTTATTTTTCGTGTCGTTGGATAGCTCTTGCAATGTCGATTGTTTTGATATAGAAAAATGTGGTAATTAAGCTAACTATAGGTGCTAATTAACACTTAAAGTTGACGTAGGAAATTTTCAAATTTTAAGGGAAACCTATCATGTTGTAAATGTAAATCATTTGAATGAAAGCTCTTGACGAGGCGAATTCAACGGTGAAAAAAAACTAAGCTGATAAAGTGTACTGGCAATACGTAAAGGCTCCATGTTTCCTAAAATTAGTTTTGTCCGCTGAAGTTTCGGCCAGCTTAACTAATTGCCTTAATTATTATTAAACCATTGAATCCTCCTCCTCAAGAGCGTTTCGAATGATATACAACATGATAGGTTTCCTTTAAAATTTGATAATTTCCTATGTTAACTATAAGTGTTAAGTAGTTGCTATAATTAGCTTAATTGCCACATTATTTCGAGCTATCCAATGCCACTAAAAATAACAAGATTGGAAAAGACAAAATGGTATACGACACCGGCAACAACCCTACTCCTACATAAAAGTGCTCCACAAACAAAAAGCAGACTAATTTAATTTACAAGGCATAATACGAACGTGAAAACTTGAATTTACAAAGGTATATACTATCATGAGTTTATGTATAAATACGAATAAGCTGCTAGCAACT
Organism: Trissonchulus latispiculum; assembly: GCA_030248195.1. Classification (NCBI taxonomy): domain Eukaryota; kingdom Metazoa; phylum Nematoda; class Enoplea; order Enoplida; family Ironidae; genus Trissonchulus; species Trissonchulus latispiculum. The sequence continues at coordinate 685 of JASAND010025469.1, forward strand.
ACAAAGTCTGATCATCTTTACTGAGTTTTTCTCCGTTCATTAGCATTTTTCGCTTCTTCGTCCTAAAACAAAATGATAATACCGTAAATGCGACATATCTATTTGTAGCAGGCGCACATGCGTATTGACACAATTTTATCGCCGGACATTTTGGCTCATAATGGAATAACAGGTGATGGAATGAGACCTCGGTTATCTTCCGGATAAAAGATGAATGCACAGAGTTCGTGAATTCCAATGAAAGCTTCAAAACTCAAAGCTAGTTAGTTTAGAATTTACACGAACTATAACTTGAGAATAGAGAGCTAATATTGTCTGTATTCGTAGTCAGCCGTGGGCACCAGCCATGGCGCGCAAGCAAGACGCAAAATTATTTCTGGAGAAAACTAACTTTTGTAAGACAATGATTTCAGTAACATTTTTCCTTTTTAATATTTCAGAGCTCTGGTTCGGGGGAAGGGGCTTTCACTTTCACACGAAAGCTCGTTGTCAATCGCCGAATTCTTTCGCGATCAGATCTTTCAAAACGTTTTCTTTCGTTTTTCACATTAATAATAATTTTCGTGCTTTAGTTGTATGCAACTACGCTTGAGTCCGGCAGTGGTTTCACCGGTCGATTGGACATTTCAAAGGCCAAGACCAGCCGAGAGTATTTCGATTGTAGTCGAATAAAACTTGAATTTGTTTTGAATTAAACTCGACAAAGTATATTTAGTATTCCAGCGACAGTAGAACTTAACAATGAGCTAGGTAGTTAGTTTACCCTGCCCTGGCATGTTTAGGCGTAACTTCAGCTTTGTAGCATAGCCAGCCAGATTTGGAAGGAATTCATTTTAAGCTTATGTAGTTACTACAGTTGTAAATTCCTGATTGTTGATTTGCAGTCTGGCCGGTGGCAGACAGGCCAGCGGCGGCCTTAAACACGAGCCTACTTAATTCTTTAACAAAACTACGTTTTTTCTTGAAAACAAAATAAATACCAAGAACTTACAGCACAGTTTTAAACCTGAGCATTGCAAATTTCTCTATTTTAAAAATCCTTCACCTTCTGGCCCCACACCCCCCATTACAAATTTCGAGCCGGGCTTTTCCAGGTCTCCTTAGTTTTTTATTTTGGAAACTACTCAATTTATACTTAAACATAAGAACGTTATACTATAATTTTACTCTAACTGCTAAACCAAATATCGGATTAAGTATCGGTAATATAAAAATTAACCAATAATATGTTAGCTGTAACCGATGCCAAATCAATGTTTTAAATATTTCCATTACATTTAAAATTAAAATTTCTTCAATTTCTGGGAGCTCCGAATAGTAGACGAAAACTAACTAACACCTATGTAAAACTACCTGTCTTCAATTTTCTTACGCCTAATGTATTTTCGTGTGTTACATGTCCGAAGTTCACCACAACCACAAAAGACCACACTGCTATTTACTAGACAACTTAACAAGGCAAGAATGACAGTTAAACACCACTGAGATCATAACAAAATTGGTAAAACCATAGATAAGCATGTTAGCAAGCAGTACGTAAAGAGTAGGCGCATGAACCCTATTTTGAAAATGATAACCCTTCGCAACTACGGGTCAAACGGCGTGCCACGGAATTGCCGATTGGCTTCCTCTTGCGTAATGCTAGTTTCATTCACACTCCCACCCACCCATTCGTACGCACGTCGAAGCGCGTTTCCGAGCGACACGAACGTGATAATTACTTCAACTGATAACTGACCGCTCCAAGGCGGGAGTTTGTAATTAGTTAGTTATGCTTAGATGAACAAGGTTGGCAAGATGCAAAGCCGGAATCCTTGAAACGAGTAAGGAAAAGCAAACAGGAGGCAAGAGTATGTTAAAACAGTGGGTAGTAGGCAAGAATAAGCGCGGGCTATTTTTAGTACGAGAATTAACAAGCAACTAATAGAAAGCATAACCAGAGTAAGCAAATAAAATAAAATAAAAAGTATTAGAGTAAAGGACTACCAATCAAAAACCAAAATTTTTGTCAAGTTTTATAGACTATCTACCTAATGAGAAGAGTGGACACTCTTTCTCGCTTCAGTATTTTTAAAAAGCCATCACAATATTATCTACAACAACCAGAAAATGAAAATATAAAATTTTCACATTTTCTTATGAAGACAGTTTTCAATCATCCCTTCTACGTTACAAGCGTACACATACACAACGCACAATCAATTATATAACACGTCCAAGGACAAGCACAAGAAATACGAAGTGCCACAGTAAGGTGTCGGTCGTTCATCACGACAATCATCTATAAATTTAAAATAACTGTTTTTAATTTATGACCGAAAATGGATTGTTATTTAAACGAAGAGAAAACACAGCAACAGGAAACTGAAAACATTAGCTTAATGTTAGTTATTATGCAATATGCACACAATTTGAACGATTAACACTAACAAAGATTACCATCACCCAGAAAACAGAAAATAGCGGCAACATTTCAACTAAAAATTTGTGAATTTAGCCAACTAATATTTTTAAGGAAAAATTGATAAGCAAAATCACGGAATTTGTAAGACAAACGAGAAACACAAAGTACCAATTTTGTAATTTTACAACTCGCAAAATACAACTGCGAAACCAAACAGATGTGAACATACATTAACACGGGGTCCGATTCTGGGGGGGGGTCTACCCCGACCTCGGCGAAGGGTCTACCCCTGAAAAATTCCAAAATTTTAAGGGGGTCTGCCCCGAAAATAGTAAAAATTGCGAATTTTTAACGTTTTTGACCAAAAATTAGTAAAAAATGACAATTTTTAGCGATTTTCAAGAAATTTTTTGAAAAAATCGCTAAAATTTGCTAAAAAATTAGCAATTTTTAGTAAAAATCGCTGAGGGGTCTACCCTTTTTTCCTTTCTGGACGAGAGGGTCTGCCCTTTTTTCCTTTTCGCTGAGAGGGTCTACCCGTTTTTTGTCGGTCTGGGGGGGTCTGCACCCCCCCCATTCCCCCCCACGTTATCCTATGGATGTGAACCACTAAGACCAATCAAGCAGTTAAATGGTTATTTTCCAACTAAAATAAGCAAAACAGCGCTTTAGGATAAGTAGTATATTATGTATTTATACGGTAACAAGTAGGACACACAGCAGCAAAACCACATATACAATGCAAGCAACTGGTTTACATAAAGCATTATAGAGAGCATTAATTCAAAACAGTTAGTTAGTATTAAGTTCATCGCAACAATGTTGTAAACAGAGAAGAAAAAGCAAAGGAGTTTCCCTTTCCCAGCAGAACTGGACAGCTCACTCAGAGGAGCTGGAAACAGGACCCAAATCAGGAGGATAACCAGCAGCCCCTATCTAGAATAGTAAACAAACACACAAACAAATAAACATAGAATACATTAAGTGGTAAAATCTTCGTAGACACAAATATACACGTATGTACATAGGTTCGGTACTGGGTAGATAGAACATGTAAAGCATAAGCCTAAGGGATACACATGAGGATGAGAATTTTCAAAGAGCAGTCAAATAAAGTGTTCAGATTCAGAATTCCAGGTGTCATAAGTTCGTCTAGAGGGAGACATCGAGTAAATAAAATTATGTTAGAATCCGTTTAAATTAGATATGGAAAGCTTGCAACAATCTTCAGAAACTATTAAAGCTTCATGTTTAAGGTGGTGATTCCTTTTGGGCACATACTGTTAGTTGACGGCTCAAATCAAGATGAAATTTGATGAAACTTTCCAAAATACGTTCATGTGGCGTTCTTTTGATGAAACTTTCCAAAATACGTTCATGTGGCGTTCTAACACCTTCCGTGCAATCACGCTTCAAAAATTCGACACTTCCGTTCTGGGCAGTTTCTGCCGATTTTTGACAGTTGAACAGAATATGCATAGTTATAACTATAATGTGCTCATTCAAAAGACCTCGTTGCGCTTTACAGTTGTGCTTTTTAAAGCACCTTCTAGCTCTTCTCTGTTGTGAGATATAGGCGACTTTCTTACCTTGACGTTGAAAACTTGTCTTTTTGCAGAAATCAAATAATCAATTATTTCCTGAGCTACGCAAGCCGTAAAATAAAACCAAGCATGCCCGTCCAGTCCAATTATCCGTGGCATTGCTCCAACTACTATCCCGAGCGATGCTGTCATATGAAAATGTAGATTTTGCAAAACATGACCAAACTTTTCCAGCGATTGTGAAGCGTTTACTACGTAAGCTAGACGGTTGCCATTAAGTAGACGTGTTTTAGACAAAAATACCCAGGGACCCTATTGCAGCTTTTTAGCTAAAGTGGGCGCTTGCCAAAGTTGGGAAAATAGGCAAAATCCAGAACATTTTCGCTAATTTTTCCAGGGGCCGATGTTATCAAAGGTCAAAACCCGGGTTTCAAGCTAAACCCGGTTTAAAAATAGGTTATCGACACAAGCAGAATGTTTTCCAGAACGAAACGAAGAGCGATTTCATGATAACTAACACAGGGTTCCCAGCTATATGAAAAACGTATCGAATGATTTAACCGATGTCTCATGAAAAATTTTAATTATAGAGAAATAATGAAAAACGCAGTCCGAACAGGAGAGAGCCAATGGGCGCTGTGAGCGCTCTTACCCAGAGAGAACTAGTCTCTGGAGCTCCTGCCTGGTTGTCCAAGAAGGACAGCCAGCTCGGCTCTATCTGTGCTGCAACATAGCCAGAGAAGGTTTTATCAAAACCTCTCTGACTGTGCTATGCACAGAAAGAGGACTGCAGTGGCCCGCGGATCTCCGTAGAGATACAAACAGCATTTACATCAAGAAAATGAGGTAAACGCGGGCCAGCAGGCGGATCCACGAAGGATACAAGGCATTAATCATAGAGAACTAATGAAAAACGCCTGCCTGCAGTCACTAAGGCCGAAGCCTTAGTCCGAACAGGAGAGAGCCAATGGGCGCTGTGAGCGCTCTTACCCAGAGAGAACTAGTCTCTGGAGCTCCTGCCTGGTTGTCCAAGAAGGACAGCCAGCTCGGCTCTATCTGTGCTGCAACATAGCCAGAGAAGGTTTTATCAAAACCTCTCTGACTGTGCTATGCGCTGTGAGCGCTCTTACCCAGAGAGAACATGCACAGTGGCCTTAGTGACTGCAGGCAGGCGTTTTTCATTATTTCTCTATGATTAATGCCTTGTATCCTTCGTGGATCCGCCTGCTGGCCCGCGTTTACCTCATTTTCTTGATGAAAAATTTTAATTAGCCTGCTAAATATCTAGAAAATTACATTCTTTCAAAAATGCAGTAAAATAACTTCCGAAAACTAAAATTAGCTTCGCTGTATTCCTTAAAAGGAGGAATGTTAAGCTTCCGTTTGTATAAGAATGGCTTCTTAACTCCAAGTAATGATTGAGTAATAAGGGTTCAGAGTTGATGTCTCCAAATAGAATCACCACCTTAAGGATAATCAGCGTATCAACAATCAACAATAGTGTATATAAAAAATTGGCAGTACCACACAGACAACAGTACCGAAACCGAACACTTTTATTTGATTCCTCAGTTTAACGACTACTTAAGAACCATCACCGTTGCAAGCAATTGTCTTGTTAAATGATTAAAGGGCGTAGCGCGGGAAAATCAGTTAATTTACATAAAATGCCCATGGAAACCTTAATTAATTGAAGCACATATAGGGAAAACAGTGCCCAATGATTCTGTAAAACATGGAAGCTGTACAGCACAGCAGCAATACAGCTCAAAAATATTATGAGGTCAATAAATTCTAAGCTGGCTTAGCCAAAATGAACATTAGTTGTTGCAATAGATTTTTACTCAAATTTTTACTAAAAAGTATATCACAAAATTGAAAGTTGATTTATAAATTAGGTCTCCTTCGTTATAAACTTTGTGTTTGGCTAACTGGTGAAACAGAAATTACAATTCTAAAAAGGAGCAGTCAATTCTTAACATTTTTGAGCTGTACACAACGAACACCGCCTTCCTAGTACTTACCATTGGATTATAGCCTGAAACATCCCCTGGGAAGCCTCCTTGCGGCAAATGTCGCAAAGCCTAAACAGACAAAAAGCTGGCATCAAAATGAAAAAGCTACGAATGGGCACACATCCATCCTAATAAACGTTACTTACACAGAGATAAGAGAATGACAGGCAAATTGGCACGACTCAGCTGCCACGGTCATTTACCCTCCAATAAAACCACAAGTTGGGAATTTGGCCCTATTACAATCTTTCGAATTACATTAAGATGAGCTTTATTTGAAAGGTTCAAGTTTTGCATTCAATTAATCACAACGCGGGATCGAGTGCGGGATATCATTCATCGATAATGGATATCAAAGATCAAAGAGAATTCGTAACAGCGCTGCCGATTTTAAAATTAATTCAAGCCAGCGCAACATTTTCATAGACTATGCGCTTATGGAACCTTTGAAGAGCTTGTGTACAGGCACTAGTTCCATGGAGCTATTAAATATGGTGATAAAATACTGCTGCATAAATATGAAATAGAACAAGTTTAAACACTTTGGGTAATTCAGGAGTGACTAGAAAAAAGAAAATATGGAAAAATTGAAAAAGACTAGAAAAAGGATTTTCCCAGCAATCTTTTATCCGGAAAAACCAACGATGCGCGGTTGTCGTTGGTTGCGTAACAACTTTTACGAAATTAATTATAAAGAAACAGCAATACGAAGTTTGCATTCGCAAACGCTCTAAATAATTTCATCTCCGACTTTAGTTATGTCCCTAGTTTGTTTGAAATATTGAGTTTGGGGATAGATAGTCGTTGTTCGGTTGAGATAGTGGTTTAGTGTTTCCCTTGTTTGCATCCTGCACCTCTCTTATTTATTATTTTCGAATACTTTCTTATAGCTTGAAGTCAACTGTCTTTGTACTCAAGCCAATTCAAAGCCTGAAGATTGGCATCACACCAAGTTCTTAACCGGCACTCTTATGGATTATACGTTCACAATTAAACAGACTCTTACACACGAACATGACGGATGGTAGTTGAACACTTCATTTTTAAACATACTAATGCTTACTGTTGCAATAATAGTAATTCAACAAAAATATTCTGTGGTTTCTAAACGTTGCAGTGACCCCTTATTTGATTTTTCAATTGCGTACCGCACTTTAACCGAAGCAAATTCCCGCGTAGACAGAAACTATACTGAGTATACTTACATTGTATTGGTCAGAGGCAGCTGCAGCTCCAGCCATATTGGCATACATGTCGCCCCCTGGGCTCACCATACCGGGCATGCCATACTGTACAGCTGAAATAATGTATATTAGAATGTAATAAATAGACAAACAAAAATAATGAAATTAAATAGACGAAATAACTTGCTTGCCTACAATTTAATTCCTATACTAACTGCCTTGTGAATTGGCATAAAGTACACACTATCAGTCTACGGCCACTTGCCAAGCATTAACTGAAATCTAACTAAAATTCATTCTAAAAGTGCAATTCTTGCAGCCATACATTAACACGGGGTCCGATTCTGGGGGGGTCTATGCCAACCTCGGCGAAGAATCTACCCCTGAAAATTCCAAAGTTTAAGGGGGTCTGCCCCGAAATTAGTAAAAATTGTGAATTTCTAACGCTTTTGACAAAAAATTAGTAAAAAATGACAGTTTTTAGCGATTTTTAAGGAATGTTTTGAAAAAATCGCTAAACTTTGTTAAAAAATTACACATTTTTGGTAAAAATCGCTGAGGGGTCTACCCTTTTTCCCTTTCTGGACGAGAGAGTCTGTCGTTTTTTCCATTGCGTTGAGGGGGTCTGCCCGTTTTTTGTCGGTTCGGGGGGGGGGGGGGGTCTGCACACACCCCCATTTCCCCACGTTATCCTATGCTTGCAGCAGTTTTTCAACAAAGTGCTGCTGTCGTATTTTGCGGGTCCACGGGTTTTGCAAACTGTACTGAATCTGAGAAAAATTGAAAAAACAGGGGACTCCGCACCATCGATCACTACACATTATTAGTTATCACCCCGTAAAATTGTAGTAAACACAGGAAAGCGAACATATAGAAAATTTCCAGCTACCAAACTTTAAATGTTGTACAGTAGTTGCCAGGTTGAAAGTCAGCACACATTCTAATTCCAAGATGACTGAGGCAACACCATCATTCCTTTATGGTTGCTGTGAACGATAGTTTTGCAACAAATTGCTGCTGTTTTATTTTTCGGGCCGACGAATTTTACAAGTGTACTGAATCTGAGAAAAATGGGAAATATTGTCATTGAAAAAGAGGAGCCCCCCACCCCAGCTAAGGCAAGTGGCAGCAGAGTTGGAAGTGGGTCGCGGGTACCCGCGGGTCGACTTTCAGGTCAGTGGGTACCCGCGGGTCAGAGTGGGTCAAGAGTTATTTTTGTTCATACCAATTTTTCGCTAAATTTTGGGCTAATTTCACCAGAAAATTTACAATTTATGTTAAATTTTCAATTTTTCTTTAACTTTTGGCTCTTTTGAATGCGGATATTGCTTTTATGATAAAATTGTTTATTTCTATTGAATCTGACTTGAATCTTCAGTCCAAAATATTTCAGTACCTTAATATTTCCCTGACATACCTGCTCATTGGCATAAATATTTTATTATCACTGAAAGCCTTTAATGCCACAGATTTTCTGGCAGACAGTTTCTGTAAAAACAATGCTGATAGCTTACTACAGCCTGCAGAGCGTGAAAAACTGCTTCCTCCAGTAGATATTTACATGTGAAGCTTAAAATTTTGACACAGTTCAACGAGTTATGATCATTCCGAATTTAATTTGTATATGCTATGTACTATTGGTACTAATATGTGTATGATATAAACCACTAAAATGGTAGTTTGCTACCATATCCAAGTTGGGACTGGACAGTACAGTAATACATAAATACTCCTGCGGTAGACTTTACGGAGCTGTAAAAAATAAACCAGAATGGGGGCTGAACTTTTATGACATTGCTACAAGCAAATACAATTTATCTTCATAACGTAGCCTAAATACTGACTCTAGTGACAGATCGAGGTCCCAACCCAATACTTTTGCGATAGCATAGCTTGCTCAGAACTACCGAAAACGAAGACGAAATCTAGTGGAGCTAGCTTTGAACTTGCCAAATTTTTTTGAAAGTTTTAATACTTCACTATGTTCATGTCTAAAAGGTTAATTTTGCTCGATGCATGCTTTAGAGTACTTAAATATGTGAAAATATCCAAATTAAAGAAGTGGGTCAAGTGGGTCGTCAAAATCTCAGTGGGTCACGGGTCGTGGGTCGTGGGTCGCGGGTCAGAGGCCGCGGGTCGCGGGTACCCGCGGGTCACGAAATTTCGACCCACTTCCAACTCTGAGTGGCAGGCTTCACTGAAGTACCTACAAAAAGTAGTCGTTGTCTCGACTGTTGGAACTTAATCGGTACATTGAGCAATGCAAGCGATAACAGTTTTAAAATTCCCCTTCCCCCCTTTAGCTGGTTCACGAAGACAGTTGCGTTTGCGTACCTGCTGTTGCAGCAGCCTTCTTGGCAGCGTACATGTTAGCCTCTTCCTGAGCCTTGGCAATATTTTTCTTGTAGCGAATACGTTTATTTCCAAACCAATTCGAAACCTGCAAAAACCATCAATCAGTTCTCCCAAAGTTACAGTTACAATCACAACAATGAGCACTGTGGACACTTCTATGAGCAAAAGTAAATATCGCAGGAATACCTACATAGTACAGTTGACGTGTACTTTGCTAAATCTACAGAATCTAAGACTGACCTGTGAAACGGTTATGCCACACTTTCTGGCCAGTTCTTCCTTGGCATCCTCGCCAGGGTACGGATTGCTCAGATGCGAATAGAAATATTCATTCAACACCTCCGTGGCTTGCTTACTGAAGTTGCGACGTTTTCGCCTATAACACCAACGTGAACCCTCAAACGCGGTTATCGAGCAGCAAAAGTTCACGCACAAAAAAACAAAAACCCGGAAGCTGTTTCATAAGCCACAATGAATGGAGTTTTCAGGCAACATTTTGTCGTAGTGAAATGTCTTAATGTTTTTCTGACATTTTACGTACGTTGAACGTAAAATCCAATAAATCCAATAAGCGGGCTTTCAAAAAATGAATGAAAGCCTACGAATTACAGCATTACAACTATGGCTTAGTTGCTACATAGCTTATGAAAAACAAAATCATCAATCATATACAAACCTAGCATCCAAAAACCGTGATCTCAGTATCATGACTGCCTCACATGTGGACTGTTTCAATTGGACCTGAATCTGTGAGAACTTTTTCTGTATAATCTGGATCATTCGATCAATCTCCTTTGTGGAAATGGGCCGAGTACGACTCTGCTCTTTCAGTAGATTCATGACATGCGTTGTGAATTCTTGACAAGCCTAAACAGAAAATGTAATTGCATTTTGCAGCAACATTAAGTTTTCTACAGAAGGACCGTCATGATCTCCGGTGAGCTTGGCGTAGCCGTATTCCGTCATCCACTGCTCTTAGATTTCGCCAATTCTAGGAACGCTCGTTGCCAGAATGTTTTGGAAACAGAGCCAGAAATTGTTTTTTGCGTATGCTTCAAAATTCCTTGATTTTGGCTAAAAACAGAGACAGATTCTAACCTAGAAAAAAATCTCAGGCGATTTCGGGGGGTGGAAGTCGATTTCGATTGTAAATCACATACGACCGACATAAGCCTATTGAACTAATGACTGAATGACGAACTTGTCCCCAAACCTACCCGGACAATGGCAAGACGCCCCAAGACGCTCTACAAGTTACGCAGGCTTGTACAGGATTTGTAAAGTATAGCTCAATGCAAAATTACTGGGCTTATTCTACCGGGGGGGGGGGGGGGGGGCCCCCCCCCCATAAACACCCTTCCCCCAAAAAATCGTCCCCCCCCCCAAAAATCGCCACCCCAAAAAAGTGGGTGCCCCTTTTGGTACCAACTTTTGCCCTGAAAAAATCGCTCAGAAGGCCAAATTTTGAAAAATTTTCCCTAAATCCGCTAATTTTTGGCAATTGCTATAAAAATAGCGCAATTTTTAGCATGTTTTTAGAAAAATTTTGAAAAATTTTCGCCCCCCCCAACAATGACTTGCCCCCCGCGGGGCCCCCCAACGAGCCCCCCCCCCCAAGAAAAAATCCCTAGAATAAGCCAGAATTAATTTTTTGCGAAGATCGCTAACTCCGCGAACTTTGCGAAGCTAGCTACATTTCGCCAAATTGATAGAAGTTCGCGAAATTCTAGCTAGCTAATTTGAGCGTTTTCCATGTCCACCAAACACTCACAGAAAATTCTTAAAATCTAGTTTATACTCAAGATTTGCTGCCTTTGCGAAGTTAGCATATTCGATGACATTTTATCGAAGTTCGCAAAGATACGCAAACTAAGCTAAAACTTTCGAGAACTTTTGGAGAATTTCCGGACATTATGCGAACTACGATAAACTTTAGAGAACTTCGTAAAGGCAGCAAACTTTGAGTCAAAACTTTTTTCAAAGATTTTGCGAGGCCCACTAAATGTTTCGCGAACGTCTTTGTATTAAGCGAAATGTCGCTAGCTTCGCGAAGTTCGTGTAGTTGGCGAACTTCGCAAAAACTAACTTTGTTTTGACCTATACTGTATGCAAGGTTGAAGGTGAACGACTTCATAGAAAATCGGTTCCCCCAAACGTATACACAAGTCAAACCTGTTCATATTTGTCCAGTTCCTGGTGATAGATCTGGCGAATTTGATGAAGCTTGGCCCGATAGTCAGAGTGCTCTCCACTGGCATCCGAAGGGACGTGACAGGGCTTCTCTGCCCCGGCCACGCCCTCGGCCACCAACATGTTGTCCAGACGCATCAACTGGGGGTCCTGTGGCTCCTCCTCCTGCGTACTGCGAAGACTTAACGCTAAAACAAGACGCAGCAAACATTCATAAAGATTAAAATAGCTCAGGGTTGTTTGTTCATTTAAAGATTTGCTTAAGTGCTGCACCTGCTTTTACTGTGTCAGCAAATGCGGTCGCTGCGTCATAAATTAAATTGTGCCTGTACTGTACTGTTAATAAACATTATTTGATTTGTTAATAAACATGGTTATTATACAGTATGTATATTTCAAGACTGTTTTGTTGAATTGCATACGTAAAGGGCGTGTTCTAACCTAGAAACAATAGATGGAGGATTATGTATTATCATAAAGTAAATGTTAGGATGGGTGCCAGAAAAGAAGGTGTTTCCCAGCCTTGCTGTGGGATGTATGGCGTCTCTGAGCTGCTCTAACCACATTGCACATCGCACTACGATGGTTTAGGAATACGAAGAAGTTTTCAAATATTAAGGTTTTGACTTTCATTATGGCATAAAAACAGGTTGACAAAATTGCACCCATTATCATTCGCTTATTTCGGGCATTTCAAAAGCAGTTTGAAGTCATTCAAGTTATCGAAAAATGGAAAAAACTAGTTCACCGCACAAATCCTTCCAAAATAATCCTACCTGTTACTGTTATCTGATGATAAAGTAAGAAAGTAGACAAAGGTAAGCACTAGCGTAGCCAGAAGAAAATTTCGGAGGTTGGCAAGCCAAAAATGCTCTCAAATTTCTACCGCAACTAAGCAGTTGGTGGAAATTTTCAATCAAAATCTGGAGCTTTTTGAAATATTTTCGTTGAAAAGTAGCGCCGCAGGCAAAATTTTTTCGAAATATTTATTCCCCCTGCATTAAAAATTTTTCTTTTGTCCCCGATTTCGGGGGGGCATGCCCCCCTCGCCCCCCTCCACTGGCTACGCGCCTGAAGGTAAGATATGCCCACCACACTTTTAAGGTATATACCACTTTCACTTACTTTCCGTAAGTTCTGTACATTACTCACTTTTATACTTTTACTTTCAGGAGCTTTTCCTCCCCCGCTTTCCGGCAAGTCTAGCCCTCCCTTTTGTGGCGGCAAATTAACTTTTCAAACTGTATATACATTATACACGCATTACATACAAACTTAAGTAGAACTTTCATCAATTGTTTACTAATTTAAGGACGCTCATTGAAGCTAGAAAAAGAACTTGTGCTTGTGAATGCTGTGTCTGCCCCCAGTTTTCAGGAGAGCCACCTCGTCTACTCGACTAACATGGGCGCAAAGCCTTTACCCACTTTCAAACGTGCAGGCTTATGGTAGTCTGGTCCACATTTTGAAAACTTTGTTTTTTTCTCAAAATGAATGTGGCTCAGGTGGCTCGAGACAGGTCCAGGTGGGGTTTGAAAGTGAACTGAAGTGAAATGTGAACTAACTCTGTGCAAAATTTGCAATCAAAAACAGCTCGAAAAATGCACAGTTATACACAGAACTGTATTTTCACAAACCAAAACGCACCAGTTTTTTCTTTCACTTCACACAGAACATCAAAAAGGGCACCCTTCATGCGATGACAGTTCAACATGTGCTTCCTGAAATGAAAAGTTGCCAGTTTGACAAATTAGGTTTACTGCATCTTGAAACAACCAGTGTACTGTTTATATAACAGCACGCCTCGCCTCGAATCCTGGATCAAGTTACTCTGGATTTTGAAAATTTTGATATTTTAAACGTGTACAATTGTAAAAAGTTTGGTTGATCAATTGTACAAGGTTGGCTGACTGTAAAAGTTTATTTTAACTTATTTTATTTTAAGTTATTTTAAAAAATCAAACCAAGTAGGAAAATAGAAAAAGAAGGAACTATTTGAGCATTAAGCATTTGAATTTGAGAAAGAAAATTGAAAATAAGTAATGACAATAAATATATAATTGTTGAATTATTCAAGTTTTGCCGTAATTCTGCAGTTTTACTGAAATGTTCAGGAATTCTGTAGAATTTCTGAAAAGTTCAGTAATTCTGCAGAATTCCTGATTCTATAATTTTACGGTGACATATACATAGACTGGCTCAGATTTGCTGGAGCCAAAGTATCATTGTGGCTTCCCGAGCCAAAGACTCGTCGTGGTTTTGTGTCAAAGTGATGGTCAGACAGGGCAAGATACAGGGTTTTTCGCGTACGCATTTCTAAATTCGAGTGTGCATTTACACAGTAAAATGCACCAAAAACCATGGCTAGCGTAGAACATAATTTATAGTAGGTCTGGTCCGTTTAGTACGTAGTTCTGGAGAGTTCTAAGTGTTGCTGTTTCCCTTTCGATCGAACCCTACGCATAAATTTTTGGTATAGTTTTATGCTGAACTGGAGGAGGGGGATTGGTAAATTTTCTGCTCACATTTTGCATAATGTTTAATTGTTTTGTTACGCATATTTTTGTTTTTCAGCGTTTAAACCCGAAATGGCCGGACAACAGGTTGACATAAATCAGTTGCTGGACCTTATCACAACGATAGGCGACCAGAACTTGGATGAAGCTCAACAAAAGTACGTGCATATTCAGGCATAGCGAAAGTAATATTAGCAGTTTCTTGTTGACTGAACTTCCTCCTACTGGAGATAATACTTGGCGACAGAATTAATACGTTCAACTTTTTGAATACCGATAGTTCGAATTCTGGCGGCTGCAAGGGTTTCCCTGTTTGCGTTTCTATACAGTAGAGGCATAATGTGTACGTACGTATATATATATATATATGTATATATGTGTATATATTTAAGATCTAGTAACAGGTTGTTTATTCTACCTGCAATTGGATAGCTAACACGTACGCCATTGAGTATATATATACTTTTTATGAAAAACTATATAACACCTATTTGTCAAAATTAACTGGCAACTTTTCATTTCAGGAAGCACATGTTGAACTGTCATCGCATGAAGGGTGCCCTTTTTGATGTTCTGTGTGAAGTGAAAGAAAAAACTGGTGCGTTTTGGTTTGTGAAAATACAGTTCTGTGTATAACTGTGCATTTTTCGAGCTGTTTTTGATTGCAAATTTTGCACAGAGTTAGTTCACATTTTTTCAAACCCCACCTGGACCTGTCTCGAGCCACCTGAGCCACATTCATTTTGAGAAAAAACAAAGTTTTCAAAATGTGGACCAGACTACCATAAGCCTGCACGTTTGAAAGTGGGTAAAGGCTTTGCGCCCATGTTAGTCGAGTAGTCGAGGTGGCTCTCCTGAAAACTGGGGGCAGACACAGCATTCACAAGCACAAGTTCTTTTTCTAGCTTCAATGAGCGTCCTTAAATTAGTAAACAATTGATGAAAGTTCTACTTAAGTTTGTATGTAATGCGTGTATAATGTATATACAGTTTGAAAAGTTAATTTGCCGCCACAAAAGGGAGGGCTAGACTTGCCGGAAAGCGGGGGAGGAAAAGCTCCTGAAAGTAAAAGTATAAAAGTGAGTAATGTACAGAACTTACGGAAAGTAAGTGAAAGTGGTATATACCTTAAAAGTGTGGTGGGCATATCTTACCTTCAGGCGCGTAGCCAGTGGAGGGGGGCGAGGGGGGCATGCCCCCCGAAATCGGGGACAAAAGAAAAATTTTTAATGCAGGGGGAATAAATATTTCGAAAAAATTTTGCCTGCGGCGCTACTTTTCAACGAAAATATTTCAAAAAGCTCCAGATTTTGAATGAAAATTTCCACCAACTGCTTAGTTGCGGTAGAAATTTGAGAGCATTTTTGGCTTGCCAACCTCCGAAATTTTCTTCTGGCTACGCTAGTGCTTACCTTTGTCTACTTTCTTACTTTATCATCAGATAACAATAACAGCTAGGATTATTTTGGAAGGATTTGTGCGGTGAACTAGTTTTTTCCATTTTTCGATAACTTGAATGACTTCAAACTGCTTTTGAAATGCCCGAAATAAGCGAATAATAATGGGTGCAATTTTGTCAACCTGTTTTTATGCCATAATGAAAGTCAAAACCTTACTATTTGAAAACTTCTTCGTATTCCTAAACCATCGTAGTGCGATGTGCAATGTGGTTAGAGCAGCTCAGAGACGCCATACATCCCACAGCAAGGCTGGGAAACACCTTCTTTTCTGGCACCCATCCTAACATTTACTTTATGATAATACATAATCCTCCATCTATTGTTTCTAGGTTAGAACACGCCCTTTACGTATGCAATTCAACAAAACAGTCTTGAAATATACATACTGTATAATAACCATGTTTATTAACAAATCAAATAATGTTTATTAACAGTACAGTACAGGCACAATTTAATTTATGACGCAGCGACCGCATTTGCTGACACAGTAAAAGCAGGTGCAGCACTTAAGCAAATCTTTAAATGAACAAACAACCCTGAGCTATTTTAATCTTTATGAATGTTTGCTGCGTCTTGTTTTAGCGTTAAGTCTTCGCAGTACGCAGGAGGAGGAGCCACAGGACCCCCAGTTGATGCGTCTGGACAACATGTTGGTGGCCGAGGGCGTGGCCGGGGCAGAGAAGCCCTGTCACGTCCCTTCGGATGCCAGTGGAGAGCACTCTGACTATCGGGCCAAGCTTCATCAAATTCGCCAGATCTATCACCAGGAACTGGACAAATATGAACAGGTTTGACTTGTGTATACGTTTGGGGGAACCGATTTTTTATGAAGTCGTTCACCTTCAACCTTGCATACAGTATAGGTCAAAACAAAGTTAGTTTTTGCGAAGTTCGCCAACTCCACGAACTTCGCGAAGCTAGCGACATTTCGCTTAATACAAAGACGTTCGCGAAACATTTAGTGGGCCTCGCAAAATCTTTGAAAAATGTTTTGACTCAAGGTTTGCTGCCTTTACGAAGTTCTCTAAAGTTTATCGTAGTTCGCATAATGTCCGGAAATTCTCCAAAAGTTCTCGAAAGTTTTAGCTTAGTTTGCGTATCTTTGCGAACTTCGATAAAATGTCATCGAATATGCTAACTTCGCAAAGGCAGCAAATCTTGAGTATAAACTAGATTTTAAGAATTTTCTGTGAGTGTTTAATGGACATGGAAAACGCTCAAATTAGCTAGCTGGAATTTCGCGAACTTCTATCAATTTGGCGAAATGTAGCTAGCTTCGCGAAGTTCGCGGAGTTAGCGATCTTCGCAAAAAATTAATTCTGGCTTATTCTAGGGATTTTTTCTTGGGGGGGCTCTTTGGGGGGCCCCCGGGGGCGAGTCATTCTTGGGGGGGGGCGAAAATTTTTCTAAAAACATGCTAAAAATTGCGCTATTTTTATAGCAATTGCCAAAAATTAGCGGATTTAGGGAAAATTTTTGAAAATTTGGCCTTCTGAGCGATTTTTTCAGGGCAAAAGTTGGTACCAAAAGGGGCACCCACTTTTTGGGGGGGGGCATTTTTGGGGGGGGACGATTTTTTGGGGGAAGGGTGTTTATGGGGGGCCCCGCCCCCCCCCAGTAGAATAAGCCTAGTAATTTTGCATTGAGCTATACTGTACAAATCCTGTGCAAGCCTGCGTAACTTGTAAAGCGTCTTGGGGCGTCTTGCCATTGTCCGGGTAGGTTTGGGGACAAGTTCGTCATTCAGTCATTAGTTCAATAGGCTTATGTCGGTCGTATGTGATTTACAATCGAAATCGACTTCCACCCCCGAAATCGCATGAGATTTTTTCTAGGTTAGAATCTAATGTCTCTGTTTTTAGCCAAAATCAAGGAATTTTGAAGCATACGCAAAAAACAATTTCTGGCTCTGTTTCCAAAACATTCTGGCAAGGAACGTTCCTAGAATTGGCGAAATCTAAGAGCAGTGGATGACGGAATACGGCTACGCCAAGCTCACCGAAGATCATGACGGTCCTTCTGTAGAAAACTTAATGTTGCTGCAAAATGCAATTACATTTTCTGTTTAGGCTTGTCAAGAATTCACAACGCATGTCATGAATCTACTGAAAGAGCAGAGTCGTACTCGGCCCATTTCCACAAAGGAGATTGATCGAATGATCCAGATTATACAGAAAAAGTTCTCACAGATTCAGGTCCAATTGAAACAGTCCACATGTGAGGCAGTCATGATACTGAGATCACGGTTTTTGGATGCTAGGTTTGTATATGATTGATGATTTTGTTTTTCATAAGCTATATAGCAACTAAGCCATAGTTGTAATGCTGTAATTCGTAGGCTTTCATTCATTTTTTTGAAAGCCCGCTTATTGGATCATGTCAAAAGACGATTTCCAAGTACGGAACTGTAGCGACGTAGAACAAGACGTTCAACGTACGTAAAATGTCAGAAAAACATTAAGACATTTCACTACGACAAAATGTTGCCTGAAAACTCCATTCATTGTGGCTTATGAAACAGCTTCCGGGTTTTTGTTTTTTGTGCGTGAACTTTTGCTGCTCGATAACCGCGTTTGACGGTTCACGTTGGTGTTATAGGCGAAAACGTCGCAACTTCAGTAAGCAAGCCACGGAGGTGTTGAATGAATATTTCTATTCGCATCTGAGCAATCCGTACCCTGGCGAAGATGCCAAGGAAGAACTGGCCAGAAAGTGCGGCATAACCGTTTCACAGGTCAGTCTTCGATTCTGTAGATTTAGCAAAGTACACGTCAACTGTACTATGTAGGTATTCGTGCGATATTTAGTTTTGCTCATAGAAGTGTTCACAGCGCTAATTGTTGTGATTGTAACTGTAACTTTGGGAGATCTGATTGATGGTTTTTGCAGGTTTCGAATTGGTTTGGAAATAAACGTATTCGCTACAAGAAAAATATTGCCAAGGCTCAGGAAGAGGCTAACATGTACGCTGCCAAGAAGGCTGCTGCAACAGCAGGTACGCAAACGCAACTGTCTTCGTGAACCAGCTAAAGGGGGGAAGGGGAATTTTAAAACTGTTATCGCTTGCATTGCTCAATGTACCGATTAAGTTCCAACAGTCGAGACAACGACTACTTTTTGTAGGTACTTCAGTGAAGCCTGCCACTTGCCTTAGCTGGGGTGGGGGGCTCCTCTTTTTCAATGACAATATTTCCCATTTTTCTCAGATTCAGTACACTGTGTAAAATTCATCGGCCCGAAAAATAAGACAGCAGCAATTTTTTGCAAAATAATCGTTCACAGCAAACACGTTTGGTAGCTGGAAATTTTCTATATGTTCGCTTTCCTGTGTTTACTACAATTTTACGGGGTGATAACTAACAATGTGTAGTGATCGATGGTGTGGGGTCCCCCTTTTTTCAATTTTTCTCAGATTCAGTACAGTTTGCAAAACCCGTGGACCCGCAAAATAAGACAGCAGCACTTTGTTGAAAAACTGCTGCAAATATATATATATAGGATAACGTGGGGAGAATAGGGAGTGCAGACTCCTCCCCGCACCGACAAAAAACGGGTAGACCCCCTCAGCGAATAGGAAAAAAGGGCAGACTCTCTCGTCCAGAAAGGAAAAAAGGGTAGACCCCTCAGCGATTTTTACCAAAAATTTTTTAACAAATTTTCAAATTTTTTCAAAACATTCCTTAAAAATCGCTAAAAACTCATTTTTTACTAATTTTTTGTCAAAAACTTCAAAAATTCACAATTTTTACTAAATTCGGGGCAGACCTCCTTAAAATTTTGGAATTTTTCAGGGGTAGATTCTTCGCCGAGGTCAGGGTAGACCCCCCAGAATCGGACCCCGTGTTAATGTATGGCTGCAAGAATTGCACTTTTAGAATGAATTTTAGTTAGATTTGAGTTAATGCTTGGCAAGTGGCCGTAGACTGATAGTGTGTACTATATGCCAGTGAGGAAATTCACAAGGCAATTAGTATAGGAATTAAATTGTAGGCAAGCAAGTAATTTCGTCTATTTAATTTCATTATTTTTGTTTGTCTATTTAATTACATTGTTTTTGTATTTCAGCCGTTCAGTATGGCATGCCCGGTATGGTGAGCCCAGGGGGCGACATGTATGCCAATATGGCTGGAGCTGCAGCTGCCTCTGACCAATACAATGTAAGTATACTCAGTATAGTTTCTGTCTACGCGGGAATTTGCTTCGGTTAAAGTGCGGTACGCAATTGAAAAATCAAAAAAAGGGGTCACTGCAACGTTTAGAAACCACAGAATATTTTTGTTGAATTACTATTATTGCAACAGTAAGCATTAGTATGTTTAAAAATGAAGTGTTCAACTACCATCCGTCATGTTCGTGTGTAAGAGTCTGTTTAATTGTGAACGTATAATCCATAAGAGTGCCGGTTAAGAACTTGGTGTGATGCCAATCTTCAGGCTTTGAATTGGCTTGAGTACAAAGACAGTTGACTTCAAGCTATAAGAAAGTATTCGAAAATAATAAATAAGAGAGGTGCAGGATGCAAACAAGGGAAACACTAAACCACTATCTCAACCGAACAACGACTATCTATCCCCAAACTCAATATTTCAAACAAACTAGGGACAAACTAAAGTCGGAGATGAAATTATTTAGAGCGTTTGCTAATGCAAACTTCGTATTGCTGTTTCTTTATAATTAATTTCGTAAAAGTTGTTACGCAACCAACGACAACCGCGCATCGTTGGTTTTTCCGGATAAAAGATTGCTGGGAAAATCCTTTTTTCTAGTCTTTTTCAATTTTTCCATATTTTCTTTTTTCTAGTCACTCATGAATTACCCAAAGTGTTTAAACTTGCTCTATTTCATGTTTATGCAGCAGTATTTTATCACCATATTTAATAGCTCCATGGAACTAGTGCCTGCACACAAGCTCTTCAAAGGTTCCATAAGCGCATAGTCTATGAAAATGTTGCGCTGGCTTGAATTAATTTTAAAATCGGCAGCGCTGTTACGAATTCTCTTTGATCTTTGATATCCATTATCGATGAATGATATCCCGCACTCGATCCCGCATTGTGATTAATTGAATGCAAAACTTGAACCTTTCAAATAAAGCTCATCTTAATGTAATTCGAAAGACTGTAATAGGGCCAAATTCCCAACTTGTGGTTTTATTGAAGGGTAAATGACCGTGGCAGCTGAGTCGTGCCAATTTGCCTGTCATTCTCTTATCTCTGTGTAAGTAACGTTTATTAGGATGGATGTGTGTCCATTCGTAGCTTTTTCATTTTGATGCCAGCTTTTTGTCTGTTTAGGCTTTGCGACATTTGCCGCAAGGAGGCTTCCCAGGGGATGTTTCAGGCTATAATCCAATGGTAAGTACTAGGAAGGCGGTGTTCGTTGTGTACAGCTCAAAAATGTTAAGAATTGACTGCTCCTTTTTAGAATTGTAATTTCTGTTTCACCAATTAGCCAAACACAAAGTTTATAACGAAGGAGACCTAATTTATAAATCAACTTTCAATTTTGTGATATACTTTTTAGTAAAAATTTTAGTAAAAATCTATTGCAACAACTAATGTTCATTTTGGCTAAGCCAGCTTAGAATTTATTGGCCTCATAATATTTTTGAGCTGTATTGCTGCTGTGCTGTACAGCTTCCATGTTTTGCAGAATCATTGGGCACTGTTTTCCCTATGTGCTTCAATTAATTAAGGTTTCCATGGGCATTTTATGTAAATTAACTGATTTTCCCGCGCTACGCCCTTTAATCATTTAACAAGACAATTGCTTGCAACGGTGATGGTTCTTAAGTAGTCGTTAAACTGAGGAATCAAATAAAAGTGTTCGGTTTCGGTACTGTTGTCTGTGTGGTACTGCCAATTTTTTATATACACTATTGTTGATTGTTGATACGCTGATTATCCTTAAGGTGGTGATTCTATTTGGAGACATCAACTCTGAACCCTTATTACTCAATCATTACTTGGAGTTAAGAAGCCATTCTTATACAAACGGAAGCTTAACATTCCTCCTTTTAAGGAATACAGCGAAGCTAATTTTAGTTTTCGGAAGTTATTTTACTGCATTTTTGAAAGAATGTAATTTTCTAGATATTTAGCAGGCTAATTAAAATTTTTCGTGAGACATCGGTTAAATCATTCGATACGTTTTTCATATAGCTGGGGACCCTGTGTTAGTTATCATGAAATCGCTCTTCGTTTCGTTCTGGAAAACATTCTGCTTGTGTCGATAACCTATTTTTAAACCGGGTTTAGCTTGAAACCCGGGTTTTGACCTTTGATAACATCGGCCCCTGGAAAAATTAGCTATAATGTTCTGGATTTTGCCTATTTTCCCAACTTTGGCAAGCGACCACTTTAGCTAAAAAGCTGCAATAGGGTCCCTGGGTATTTTTGTCTAAAACACGTCTACTTAATGGCAACCGTCTAGCTTTTTGAAGCGTGATTGCACGGAAGGTGTTAGAACGCCACATGAACGTATTTTGGAAAGTTTCATCAAAAGAACGCCACATGAACGTATTTTGGAAAGTTTCATCAAATTTCATCTTGATTTGAGCCGTCAACTAACAGTATGTGCCCAAAAGGAATCACCACCTTAAACATGAAGCTTTAATAGTTTCTGAAGATTGTTGCAAGCTTTCCATATCTAATTTAAACGGATTCTAACATAATTTTATTTACTCGATGTCTCCCTCTAGACGAACTTATGACACCTGGAATTCTGAATCTGAACACTTTATTTGACTGCTCTTTGAAAATTCTCATCCTCATGTGTATCCCTTAGGCTTATGCTTTACATGTTCTATCTACCCAGTACCGAACCTATGTACATACGTGTATATTTGTGTCTACGAAGATTTTACCACTTAATGTATTCTATGTTTATTTGTTTGTGTGTTTGTTTACTATTCTAGATAGGGGCTGCTGGTTATCCTCCTGATTTGGGTCCTGTTTCCAGCTCCTCTGAGTGAGCTGTCCAGTTCTGCTGGGAAAGGGAAACTCCTTTGCTTTTTCTTCTCTGTTTACAACATTGTTGCGATGAACTTAATACTAACTAACTGTTTTGATTGAATTAATGCTCTCTATAATGCTTTATGTAAACCAGTTGCTTGCATTGTATATGTGGTTTTGCTGCTGTGTGTCCTACTTGTTATCGTATAAATACATAATATACTACTTATCCTAAGGCGCTGTTTTGCTTATTTTAGTTGGAAAATAACCATCTAACTGCTTGATTGGTCTTAGTGGTATCAATTTTTCCTTAAAAATATTAGTTGGCTAAATTCACAAATTTTTAGTTGAAATGTTGCCGCTATTTTGCTGTGGACGAGGACGAGGACATGCTGTGCATGTCAAGGCAAATCACTTTGAAATTTCGGCATATATACACATATATGTACGTGATATGAAGTTCTTAAAAATGCGTCAGCATCTTTATTATTAATTTTATCTTTCGGATATATGAACGATGAATTCCAGTATATACATAAAATGGCTTTTTGACTTATATGTGTGCGTATATATATATATACACATATATAATATATATATTTATATGATTCTGTATGTGAAAACCCCGTGTTATATATCTTATACACAAACTTTTCTTATATAATTTTTCTTCGTAACAGTTTTTCTTTTCTTTTTTTACATTTTTTAAAAAAGGTTAATAGGTGAAATTCTCCTTTAGCAAATTTAATTTCTACTCTAAACATACCTTTTGTTCTTATGAGTTGTCTCAGTAGGTATCTGTGCTTCCATTGGGGCCGCCAGCTAGTTGTATACGTATATATACCATTTAATTTTATATGATGAATGTTATTATGTTGAGTTTATAACTAGGGACATTAGAATGGAAGCACGGATGCTAGAGGTGGGCCCCTCAACGCCATGCAGAAGGATATAAACATTTTTTTATATCAATGAAGGCGTGTGAGGGGGGCGGTTTCACCCTGCCATTCATTCATTCATTCATTCATTCATTCATTCATTCATTTTCTGTTTTCTGGGTGATGGTAATCTTTGTTAGTGTTAATCGTTCAAATTGTGTGCATATTGCATAATAACTAACATTAAGCTAATGTTTTCAGTTTTCCTGTTGCTGTGTTTTCTCTTCGTTTAAATAACAATCCATTTTCGGTCATAAATTAAAAACAGTTATTTTAAATTTATAGATGATTGTCGTGATGAACGACCGACACCTTACTGTGGCACTTCGTATTTCTTGTGTTTGTCCTTGGACGTGTTATATAATTGATTGTGCGTTGTGTATGTGTACGCTTGTAACGTAGTTAATACTGAAGAAAGGATGATTGAAAACTGTCTTCATAAGAAAATGTGAAAATTTTATATTTTCATTTTCTGGTTGTTGTAGATAATATTGTGATGGCTTTTTAAAAATACTGAAGCGAGAAAGAGTGTCCACTCTTCTCATTAGGTAGATAGTCTATAAAACTTGACAAAAATTTTGGTTTTTGATTGATAGTCCTTTACTCTAATACTTTTTATTTTATTTGCTTACTCTGGTTATGCTTTCTATTAGTTGCTTGTTAATTCTCGTACTAAAAATAGCCCGCGCTTATTCTTGCCTACTACCCACTGTTTTAACATACTCTTGCCTCCTGTTTGCTTTTCCTTACTCGTTTCAAGGATTCCGGCTTTGCATCTTGCCAACCTTGTTCATCTAAGCATAACTAACTAATTACAAACTCCCGCCTTGGAGCGGTCAGTTATCAGTTGAAGTAATTATCACGTTTGTGTCGCTCGGAAACGCGCTTCGACGGGCGTACGAATGGGTGGGTGGGAGTGTGAATGAAACTAGCATTACGCAAGAGGAAGCCAATCGGCAATTCCGTGGCACGCCGTTTGACCCGTAGTTGCGAAGGGTTATAATTTTCAAAATAGGGTTCATGCGCCTACTCTGTACGTACTGCTTGCTAACATGCTTATCTATGGTTTTACCAATTTTGTTATGATCTCAGTGGTGTTTAACTGTCATTCTTGCCTTGTTAAGTTGTCTAGTAAATAGCAGTGTGGTATTTTGTGGTTGTGGAGAACTTCGGACATGTAACACACGAAAATACATTAGGCGTAAGAAAATTGAAGGAAGACAGGTAGTTTTACATAGGTGTTAGTTAGTTTTCGTCTACTATTCGGAGCTCCCAGAAATTGAAGAAATTTTAATTTTAAATGTAATGGAAATATTTAAAACATTGATTTGGCATCGAGTTACAACTTACAGCTAACATATTATTGGTTAATTTTTATATTACCGATACTTAATCCGATATTTGGTTTAGCAGTTAGAGTAAAATTATAGTATAACGTTCTTATGTTTAAGTATAAATTGAGTAGTTTCCAAAATAAAAAACTAAGGAGACCTGGAAAAGCCCGGCTCGAAATTTGTAATGGGGGGTCTGGGGCCAGAAGGTGAAGGATTTTTAAAATAGAGAAATTTGCAATGCTCAGGTTTAAAACTGTGCTGTAAGTTCTTGGTATTTATTTTGTTTTCAAGAAAAAACGTAGTTTTGTTAAAGAATTAAGTAGACTCGTGTTTGAGGCCGCCGCTGGCCTGTCTGCCACCGGCCAGACTGCAAATCAACAATCAGGAATTTACAACTGTAGTAACTACATAAGCTTAAAATGAATTCCTTCCAAATCTGGCTGGCTATGCTACAAAGCTGAAGTTACGCCTAAACATGCCAGGGCAGGGTAAACTAACTACCTAGCTCATTGTTAAGTTCAACTGTCGCTGGAATACTAAATATACTTTGTCGAGTTTAATTCAAAACAAATTCAAGTTTTATTCGACTACAATCGAAATACTCTCGGCTGGTCTTGGCCTTTGAAATGTCCAATCGACCGGTGAAACCACTGCTGGACTCAAGCGTAGTTGCATACAACTAAAGCACGAAAATTATTATTAATGTGAAAAACGAAAGAAAACGTTTTGAAAGATCTGATCGCGAAAGAATTCGGCGATTGACAACGAGCTTTCGTGTGAAAGTGAAAGCCCCTTCCCCCGACCCAGAGCTCTGAAATATTAAAAAGGAAAAATGTCACTGAAATCATTGTCTTACAAAAGTTAGTTTTCTCCAGAAATAATTTTGCGTCTTGCTTGCGCGCCATGGCTGGTGCCCACGGCTGACTACGAATACAGACAATATTAGCTCTCTATTCTCAAGTTATAGTTCGTGTAAATTCTAAACTAACTAGCTTTGAGTTTTGAAGCTTTCATTGGAATTCACGAACGCTGTGCATTCGTCTTTTATCCGGAAGATAACCGAGGTCTCATTCCATCACCTGTTATTCCATTATGAGCCAAAATGTCCGGCGATAAAATTGTGTCAATACGCATGTGCGCCTGCTGCAAATAGGTATGTCGCATTTACGGTATTATCATTTTGTTTTAGGACGAAGAAGCGAAAAATGCTAACGAACGGAGAAAAACTCAGTAAAGATGATCAGAATTTGTAGTTGCTAGCAGCTTATTCGTATTTATACATAAACTCAGGATAGTATATACCTTTGTAAATTCAAGTTTTCACGTTCGTATTATGCCTTGTAAATTAAATTAGTCTGCTTTTTGTTTGTGGAGCACTTTATGTAGGAGTAGGGTTGCTGCCGGTGTCGTATACCATTTTGTCACCTATGCTAAAAATGTCGCCTAAGCTAATTTTTCAAGGAAAAGGCCCGTTACTTTTCCAATCTTGTTATTTTTAGTGGCATTGGATAGCTCGAAATAATGTGGCAATTAAGCTAATTATAGCAACTACTTAACACTTATAGTTAACATAGGAAATTATCAAATTTTAAAGGAAACCTATCAGTTGTATATCATTCGAAACGCTCTTGAGGAGGAGGATTCAATGGTTTAATAATAATTAAGGCAATTAGTTAAGCTGGCCGAAACTTCAGCGGACAAAACTAATTTTAGGAAACATGGAGCCTTTACGTATTGCCAGTACACTTTATCAGCTTAGTTTTTTTCACCGTTGAATTCCTCCTCGTCAAGAGCTTTCAAATGATTTACAACATGATAGGTTTCCTTTACAATTTGAAAATTTCCTACGTCAACTTTAAGTGTTAATTAGCACCTATAGTTAGCTCAATTACCACATTTTTTCTATATCAAAACAATCGACATTGCAAGAGCTATCCAACGACACGAAAAATAACAAGATTGGAAAAAGTAAC
>JASAND010025471.1:0-40172 GCA_030248195.1 Trissonchulus latispiculum
TTAACAAATTATGAAAATTCGTGTTTTTGCTAATAATATGGAATAATAGCAACAAAGACACGCCAAATGTTCGGATATCTATTTGTGCACCATTATTGCTGACTTAAAGGTCAAGTTTGAATACAACTTGCAGCTAAGTACACCCAGTTGGTCACAGTAGTCAAATATATATGGAGCTAATCAAATTGCTGCGACGGTATTACGGTAGTTTGTGCGCCCTCTAGAGTGTACTTTGCTGATAGTAATTTAAACATTTGTGCATAGATGCTTAAAACTGTTTAATCTCTACAAAATAAGGAATAAAACAAATAGCTTGTAACGTCTTGGTAGCATATAAAACAGAAATAGATTATTTAAGAGGCATCATAAACCACCGAAATTCACTCAAGACAAGGCGGAAGATTAGTTTGCCGTTTATGCTGATCACTGCTTTAAACTGATTTGAACGCGTTTTTGAAAAGAATGGAGACGAATCGGCAGAGTTAAACGAGTTAAAATTATTTATTAACCCCTATTCGCGCACCTAGCGAGTTAATTTTAACTCGCAAAAATCAACAAATATAACCGCCATTATGTTGTTAAACTCTGCTCGTTTTAACCCTGCTAGAGTTAAAGCGAGTTAAAACAGGCAGGGTTAAAATTAACTCGCTGAGTGCGCGAACAGGGGTTAAAATATTTAACTTTAACTCGTTTAACTCTACTCGTTTAACTCGCGCGCGAAAAGGCCCTAAGACAGCTGTACATCACAATACTAGCTGATTACAAGGTGACAGCTGTAAAATTTGACTGAGTTCTAGTGTTCGTTCAAATAATAAGAAACGTGATTGGTAAGGACAAAAATTGCTAAAGCTAAACAAATATCCTTAACTTGACCGTATCCAATTTCCAGTTTAACAGTATCCAGTAAAACCTATCAACAACTGATAAAAGGGCCATACAGTCCGCCCGCGCCCCGGCCCCGCCCGTGAGATTTGGCCTCTATATCTATGAAGAAGAACAAAGGGCAAAATACCATAAGAGGACTCTGTGATTGGTCCTGCTGATGCTTTCAACATACAAAATTTCTATGAACCAGTGAAATTAGTACTTAGCTACCAGGTGAAGACTTCCTTAGAAGTCATGTTGCTGCATGTGCATACGTGGCTAAAATCCGCTGCTAACTCAATGATTTAGGATTTTCTCACTTATCAAATGGTTTCCAAATAAATTGCAAAATTCTAGTTGGTTCCTATCCTCTTGCAATTTGGCTTCCGTATGCCTGAATTTTCCAGGATAAAAGCTTCAAATGTTTTTATATAGAGCACAATTTGACTTGTTACTACGTTTTTAAAGCAAAGTACGTATTGAATCCTTATCTTAATTCTATTCGACAGCTTCCTAAAATGCAAGACCAGCTTGTCATTACTCGACAGATCTGAACTTAAAAAACTCAAGACGGTGATTGAATTACTTCAAACAATTTAGGTAATATGTCAGGTCTACACTAAAACGCTAGGAAACGAACTATCGGGATAATTCCAGGAGCCTGAAAATATTTGTTTGATAGGACACAAATTGACTTGCTAATGAGCTTTAGGAAACAAAATTCTTGGTCTACTGCTAATTTATTCGATAGATTCCTAGGATGCACCAATACCACGAGAACTGTGAAATTGGCAAACTAGAGACAGTGAGCTACTTTCAAAATTTGTTAGCTTCTCTGTCCGGGGACAATTGTGCCAGTCTATGTTCAGCTGGGATTTCAGTCATTCGCAAAGACATTTTAGCACATTTCAGCAGCACCTAGTGTTGTTTCAGTAGCCGATTTTAGTTTCAGTTTCAGTTTCAGTCAGTGGTCCGAAATAATTTCAGTTTCAGTTTCAGTTTCAGTCGGCGGACCAAAATAGTTTCAGTTTCAGTTTAAGTTTCAGTCGACCACTTAAAATAATTTCAGTTTCAGTTTTAGTTTCAGTCGGAGTTTCAGTTTCAGTTTCAGTTCAACGGTTTCTAGCATTCTAAATTGACATAAAGCACAATTTGATGTTTATTCAGCCTCCCCTGCAGCAGTACTAACAGAATCCAAGTTCAAAACCTTCAAAATTTCAAGTTTTAAGGAAAGACTGAAACTAGTTTGTCTGAGTTTCAGGTTTTTAGCCAAATCGGTTTCAGTTTCAGTTTCAGTTTTAGGTCTCTTCTCAAAATAGTTTCAGTTTCAGTTTCAGTGACTGAAACATTACTAGCAGCAGCTCAGTCTGCGTTAACGTTAACGTATGCAGACTGTCCTAGGTCCTATTCTACTTTATGCAGCTGTAAAGAATTGGCCCCAGAGACTGGATTGGGCGAACATCTACTTTACTGGGGTACTGTGCGCAGAGCTGGATACGTGACCTGGACTGGAGATAGTTCGAGGTAGAGATGAGGATTTTGGCTCGCGGCTCGGCTCGGCTAGGCTCGGCTCGCGAGCCGAGCCGAGCCGAGCCAGCAGCAATTTCTCCCGAGCCGAGCCAGCAGCAATTTCTCCCGAGCCGAGCCGAGTCGAGCCGGAGAACTGTAGCTCCGAGCCGAGCCGAGCCGAGCAGAGCCTCCCCAACAAAAAATAGTAATTCGACCAAATTTCTCTGCTATATTTTCGAACTTGTTTAAGTAAAATTGCCAATAATTTCAGTGAAGACTAATAATAATTGCCAATAATTTTGTTTAGCTTTCTCGATACCTCCCAAGTAAATTGTTAATTGTAATAATGGGTTGTTCTTAAAGCCAACTTGTGTATGGTATTGATATACTTTTAGTAAGAAAAACTTTTGACTTATATATATATTTCATTTTTAAGCCTCAGTTTTGGTTTCATAAAACTCTTACCTGTAAAATCCATTATTCTCTGTTTCTGGTTATTTGTAGTATTTTATTTTATCAGATAGTGAAAAAGTTGTAACTGCTTCTAGTAGTCGAGTATATAATATGATCTTGAAAGGCTAAAGATAAATCCTAACTTGTAATTATAACTGGTTACGACTTCGTTAATAAATTTGACCAAGACAACAAGGAACTAAATAAAAAACCTCCATGCAATTTGGCGAATTTGAAATTTAGAAATTTATTTTTACCGAGCAGAGCCGACCCACTTTCAAAAACTTTCCAAGCCGAGCCGAGCCGAGCCGGGTATAACTGCGAGCCGAGCCGAGCCAACCTCATTTTTCTCGAGCCGAGCCGAGCCGAGCAGAAAGTCCGGCTCGTCCTCATCTCTAGTTCGAGGCCGGCCAAATGACAAGCCTCGCCAACAAGAAATAAATCGTGAATTACCATGAAACTTAAGCTCAACCCTAACTACGGCCAGAGTCTACCCCAAATTATTCCTAGGCGGACACTACTTACCGAACTAATACAAATAAAGACTTAGCTAAAATTCAAAAGGCCAAGTGGCCGAATTACAAAATTTACTAAAGAGGAGGAGGGGGATACAATAAATGATAAAGTTATGAGGACACTTACAGATAGGAAATCCTGAACAGGATGGCAACTTGGAACATACAAAAAATAGAAGATGAATAGTAATCAATTTGGATATAAATAATGCCCCCTGACAAATAAAATTCAGGAAACTTCCGTCGGACCTATCGCAAGATCAGAGGCCTTCTACTCTCCTTGCCGAATTTTGAAGAAACTCGGAAGCTTTAGGGGAAGGCAAAGGAAAACGTGAAAGCATAAAAGTTTCAGTAAAAGCAAACTTGAGACCAACCGGCCAGCACTGAAGAAAAGCATCAACTAAACTAGAAAAGGCTGGAGGCAGCCTAGTGATTACGAATTACGAAATTAGCGAAATGCCTCCAGCCAATCAAATTAAAAAGAACTTTTAATAGAGATATCGAAACCAAACTAGGCAAATGCTCTATCTTCGTGCACATACTGACAAACATTGACTGTTGTATAAACTCATATTTATTTTCCTATGTTAGATTCGTGGCTGAGCACAATGCTGCTGTCTGGGTTAGCGTGCGTACAAATCTTTTGTAGCACGCTGCAGTTTTTCCAGCCGTGCTACAAATAATTTGTACGCACGCTAGCCCAGACAGCAGCATTGAGCTCAGCCATTTGTAGGATCAAATCTCATATAGAAAAATAAAGGCTAACAAAAATACTGCAACTTCTTGTTTTTTGTTGCTGTCGCTGTCTGGAGTGGTCACTTTTTGTTTATGATGACGATGAAAACGCAATAGTTGAATGCTCCGCTACAGAATATGTCTTGAGCTTCGTGTTGCTTTGTGTAGTTTGTTTCTTCTTGTGCGGTTGTCTATGCTGTATTCATGGTTGTGATGATTCGGCTTACTGTATAGGTTTGTACAGTAAGTGTAGTGGCATTCCACAGGCAATATAGCACAGCTAACTCTGTTTATATTATTTTCTTAAAGCATTTAAAAGTTTATCTGTTGGTTTGTTTGCGTTTGGTGTTTAAACGTATGCTAAATCCTTATTGCTGTGCGTGAATCTGGTTTGGTGAAATGTTATTTTGGGTTTGGCTTGTAGCGGCTGCGTTTAGGTTTTGAAGTATTTGCATGTACGAATATCATTGAAGCAATGTAGTTTTCATCTTACCTCCGACTTGTCTGCTGCTGTTAAAGAATCCGGTGAACCACATGTCCGCATCCTCGGCGGTCATTTCTGTGATGCTTGGGACTGATGTTCCATGTTGTTTTCTTCTGCGTATTTGGCATCTTGGCTTTTTGCACGATTTGCGGCAGGTGTTCGTCGTCCACATCCGCGAATCTGTTCATTTTGTATTCTTTTACTGGTTGTGTTCTGAATCATGTCTTTGCCTTGAGCTACCTTTCGTTAAAGCTATTCTACGCATACATGGGATGATTTGTGTAGTTGCAATGGCATGGTCTTTCTCGACTTTTGCTTGTTTTTTGGGTTTTAATTATAGCCTACAGTACTGGATTAAAAGACACTGTTGTCAAAAGTTTCGGAATCAGCTTGAGTGCGCATAGCACACGAAAGGTAATCGTGAGGGATTTGTCCGCTTCGCGCACTCGTGTCGCACACTCGGAGTTTCCCGCACGATGTGAGTACAAATAACTGAGAGCACGAATAGCCGTGCTACAAAGTATACTTACATAATTTGACAATTTCAAGCATAAATTACGAACTAACGGGAGACTTTTAACGAAAACAAGATACTTAAACTAAGCTAATTTTTGATGAAGACTCTTTTTAAATAATACAATTAATATGACAGTAGGGCATCTCCACTCTACTGTACACATCACAAAGAGGGCTGTTGATCACAGAGGTATGCACATGTGATCAATCATTGAAGCAAACCCTCTTCCGTTAATGTTACAGGCTCAGTGTAGTTGTAGCCTATATATGTAGATGTTTCCAAATTGATAGAACTGCCTAACTGCCTAGCTAATTTAGAGATGAGTCACATACAAACTCTATTTAAAAATAGGGGCATCCCTTGGTGCCTGCTATGAAGAAAAATGGAAAAAACTACTAATAAAGCATAGGGAACCAGTGCTCGAGCTTATGGATTACTTGTTTTGGCTCGGAATTGTGAAAAATTATGACGAGAGGTCATTTCATTGTGAGGGGAGGTCATTTTTATTATTTTGGATGTGCGTGTGTGTTGAACTACGCCAAGTAATTAGTTACAATGCTAAGATGCAATGGGTTTAAAAATGGTTACAACGAGAATTTTTCTGAGAGGGTGAGGGGAAATCATTTTATGTGAGGAGGTGCTTTTAATGATTGTGGCTGAGAGTGTTTATTTTACACATGCAAATGTAAAAGTTAAGCTACAGGGATCGATGACATGGGTTTAAAAATGGCTCCAACGAGATTTTTTCTGAAACACTGTGAAGTTACAATAGGAACTATAAAAGCTTTATAAAGCTTCAATGTTTGCGGAAGGCAGGGTTGAAAAAGCTACAATTTTCTTACGCGAAGGAGGGTTTGAAAAGCTACAACCTTTAACCATCTATGCTAACCCAATGCATAACCTACGTGTCGTGTGACTTGGGTGCGCGAAGTAGGGGTCTGAAAGCTACAACCTTGTGTGCTTGTGTACTTGGGTTGTAGCTTCCTGGAAGGTCTGCTTTTAGTTGGGTTGTAGCTTTTTGAAGGTCTGTTTGCGGTACTTGGTTTGTAGCTCTTTGAAGGTCTGCTTGCGGTAGTTGGGTTGCAGCTTCCTGAAGGTCTGCTTGCGGTACTTGGGTTGTAGCTTTTTGAAGCTGTCTTGCTACACTTTTAACCTTAACACCCTAACTTAATTTTCGTTCCTGAGAAAAGACGTAACTGTTTTAAAATTTAAAATGTAATATGATACTTACACACTTTCTTGCTAATGAAATAGTAGCTTTTTTTGGGTCTCCTTCACGTTCCATGGCTATAGCATTTTAGAAGGTCCCTAGCTAGATGCTTTGAATCTTGAAACGTGGCTTCTAAAAGGTAGAATTATGATAACAAAAATCACTTTATTTTATTAATCCTCTTTTTTACAACCTTAGGGTGTAGAAATTGTTTGAGCATTTTGTAAGTAAGCCTCGATGGGATAGCCTTTGATTTTCTATATTTTTAAAGTAGTTCTAATGGGATACAAAAATTTTTCAACGGACCTGGCTGTCAGGAATCAGGACGGGGAAACCTCGCCAAAACCAATAATACAAATGATAGAAATAGAGCTTACCTACCAAGTCTATACAACTAACATGGTCAGCCAAAAACAAGACAAGACCTTTAAATAAATGCTTTAATAAACATACGTATATACGGTGGGTGGAAGTCCTGAACAGTCAAACCCAGACAGTCAATAACCACCACAAGAGACAATACAAACAAACCTTAGGGTTGAATGAACCCAGTACAGTGTACACCCCAGGTGGAGAGCGTAGGTGCAGAGGAGACACCGGAGCAAGAACCCACAACGAGAGAAAGGTGGTTATCGGGCGACCGA
Source organism: Trissonchulus latispiculum (assembly GCA_030248195.1). NCBI lineage: Eukaryota > Metazoa > Nematoda > Enoplea > Enoplida > Ironidae > Trissonchulus > Trissonchulus latispiculum. The sequence continues at coordinate 6,932 of JASAND010025471.1, forward strand.
CGAGCGATTATAAACAGCCGAACTGGAGTTGGAAAAGAACACAACTGATGTGTTGGGGGAGCTTTTGTGGTACCCCAAGCGGGTGGGGCGTAGAAAACCCAACAGCCCCAACCAGAAATTGATATGCGCATACAGCGTCCCAAGTTTGATCAGCCACCCAATAGTTACACTCCACATATTACCAACTCCCCGACCAACCAAACAGAAATATGACGATAGCTAAGCCAAGCGCTAACTAAAGCTGAGAAAGTATCGAGCGTTTAACAACAATATTTGACCATACATTAATGAAAGAGTTATATACTATATCTACACCTGTCTGATGTAACGTTTCAGCGGCCTTAGAAGATAAATCTTTGACATTTCTTGTTTGCACCTATCTAAACGGCCTCAGAATTTATTCCAGGCAATCGGGCTGCAATAAAGCTGTGAAACAGTTGCTCTTTCATTGATATTAGATAGCGTGAGTGTTACACTTTTGGAGCCTCCACGAACTCAACTCAGATTTTTGTTTTAAACCCTGATGCTACAGGTAAACAGTTGTAATGAATGAACAAGGCGTGAAAGAAACTTTAAATAAAAGTTCAGCGAACGGAGAACTACAGGTTTAGCAGCCTGAAACTAACATATCGCGTTAAAATAACTTCAGAATCAGTGGCAGCTTGCCAGAGCGATAAATAAATTGAGTAGGGCAGACTATCCCAATGACTTGAATGAAGTCAAGACTATCTCATGTTAGAAAACTTTACCGCTGGGTTACCACTTAATCTCAAAAGAACCGTTTTGCAAAAAGAACCAGACATCTGCTGCAAATATGTCCAAAGTATGAACTAAATACCAATTAAAGATAATTCGTGGTAACCAAAGGTTTGAACGCCTCACACTCACAAACCAGCTTCAAACTTTCAAACATGTAACCAGTGGTTTTTTTTGAATCATCGAAACGAATCATCAAACTTTTCGTCCACCAAAATTGGCTTGGCCAGACTTTGATCGCTGGTCGGACAGCTGTTAATTGGCTGTTGCCCGGCCAACGAATCGCCAGGGCTGGCCATCAGCCAACGGTAACGGTAATGAATTTTTTGAGGAACACTAAATAAAAATCCTGTAAGAAATCTCACGGACTAGAATTTGATAAGTCCAGCAGCCTAATAAAAACCTTAGTTCAATAGGTGACCTAAAGTTGAATGACTAACAAATGACTACATTTCACGGTTCCATAAGCACAACGGATGATCTGCAGTTTTATGCTCTTAATTAAAAAGAGTATCAGATCTTTTTGATTAAAGTCCGTCAGAGCAGATACTTGAAAGAATGGTTGTTTACCCACCGTAACATGCGAAACGTATGAACATTGAACTGTGAAAACTTCAGAAATGAGGCTCACAGAAGTCTCAGTAAATGCCTCTCTAATTTACTGAGGTTTAGGCCGTTGCGTGTTAGGTGGAACTCTAGTAAGCGGTCATTTTAATGGAAACAAGTAGTGCCCAAAAGGGCAAGATTCCTCGGCAAAGAATTGCCTTCACAACAGATTTTTGCATATTTTATGAAAGAACAAACGAAACTAAGATTGTCACTACAGCACCTCCGACCCGAAAATTTCGTGCCTGAGGTGGGGATCGAACCCACAATCTTTGGCGATCTAGACCAACGCTCTACCGATTGAGCCACCCAGGCGCAATCGAACCAAGCTTAAGTCTTAATTCGTTCCCAAGCTGTAGTGACTTTTAGTATTGTCGAAACGGTATATTTTAACGAATTTTCAAACTTAAAGTCATTGTTGAGTAATTTAACCTCAAAGTTGAGGTCAACTCACATACGTTAAACATAGGAAACTTTAAAAGCTTCACTTTTTGGACTAGTGTCAAGAGATCTCGAAACGGGGCTGTGCTAACCAGCCTTGTCTGGTATCATTAGAAACGCCTGGATATGTACTGTGATTTGTTTGAATTAGAATCTTATATTAGGCTTTTAAAATCTTTAGTCAACTTTTGGAGAGTTAAAACTTGATCCGATTTTAAAATTGTCTTTCTTTAAATCGTCAAAAATTGATTATAAAATTTTAAAGGATTAGGTCAAAATTCTAATTCCAACAAATCACAGTACTTATCCAGGCGTTTCTAATGATACCAGACAAAGCTGGTTAGCAATACCCAGATTTTTTTACACTAGACCAAAAAAGTGAAACTTTTTAGTTTACTATGTTTAACACATGAGACTTCAACTTTGACGTGAAATTACTCGACAACCGTATGTCATACGACTTTAATTTTAAAAACTCGTTAAATCATACCGTTTCGACCATAAACTATGCGCCAGCAAGATCGAAGAAAGCGAAAAATTTGGACCGAAAATGGGTCGAAAATTGGATCGAAAATTCGACCCTCACCGATTTGGGTCAAATTGTGCCCATTGATCCTCCCTAAGGCCAAACACAATCCATTGAAATTTGGGGTGATTTCGTCCAGGAATTAAAAAGTTACAGCCGTTAAAAATTTCCAATTCCTATTGAAAATGGCCTGAAATCGGAACTTAGATTTTTCGCTTCTGACAACGATAACTAGCGAAAATCAAACCCATTTGAAACGTTCTAGAGGTCATTTGTAGCTAAACACAATTTAAAAAACTTGTCGAAGAGCTTTTTCGAATTTCGGTTTCTAACTTTTGCAGTAATCGTTTCCGTGAGAACAAAAATTAGTCAACATTGACATTCTTCGAAATTTTACTAACTTTACAAATATGCACAATATCTACACCAATCGATAGCGTTTTCAATTCTACTTTTGTTCTTGGCGCAAACGTACATGGACGTTCCGATTTCAGACCATTTTCAATAGGAATTGGAAATTTTGAACGGCTGTAACTTTTTTATTCCTGGACGAATCATCCCAAATTTTAATGAATTGTCTAGAGCCGTAGGGTGTATCAATGGGCACAATTTGAGCCCAATCGGTGAGGGTCGAATTTTCGACCCAAGTAGCCCCCATTAATATCGCAAGATTTCCCAGTAAGAATGATTATAGCAGCTAACAACCCCTTATTTTGTTATTAATGTGCTGCTTTGTATGTATTTGAAAGAGTTTGCAAATGTTAGATAATCCAAAAGAACAAAGAAAAATTAGTATAAATCATGAAAAGAACACAATAAGCTACATTAGAGCAAAGGAATTGTGCACACAGAATTTGATTACGGCGACACAATGCAGGGCCGATTATTAGGTAACTAACGCAGAGCCCTTCAAGAATCGCTTCAAGTCTACACTAGCTTGGTGTCTTTTGAAAGATACTAAGGAAGCTGCTGAAACAACCTCCGACGATGAACTATTCCAAATTGGAACTATTCGGTTAGTAAAAAAATTAACTCGAATTTCTAATCGACTTCGATCCCTGAATAATTTAAACTGGTAGTGACCACGTGTGGAGTTGTAGGGAGACAAACCAAAAAAAGTCGTTAAATTCTAAATCAACCATGCCATGTCCAATTTCATAGACAACACATAAATCTTTACAAAGGCGCCTTTCTCCAGAGTTTGCAAATTTAATCTATGTAAACGTTGTTTGTAAAGATAAGCCAGACATACCCTGTAACCGTTGCGTAAACTTGCGTTGAACGTTTTCTACAATATTTATATTCCGAACTAGATAAGGGGACATATATTCTGCTCCCCCGCTACAGAGGCCCTGGAGCCATTGTCCATATTAGTAGTCGTCATGAATTAACGAAAAGTGTGTATGAATCCCATACACAGGATCCGAGTTAACAAAGATCAATCCATGGTCAGAAGGGATAGGGATTGGGTCGGATACTTACAAAACTAAGGTCTGATCAAAAAATGTAGGGAGCGAAATTGTTTTGTTTGTGCTGAATTACCGGTACATTTTTGCTGCAGCAATGTGTATATTTTCTGAACCGTCATGGCATGAACTTTCTTTTGGTTGAAAAAATTTTTAATTAAAATTCATCAGAAGAAGCCGATTAAGTTTTGAAAGATCAGTAGAAACCAGGAACTAGCCGTTCGGTGGAAAATTAGCACATGTCCCAGACATTTTGAATCTCAAATATCAGCTCATTTCCTCAAAAATTGCGATAGTTATTCAATTTTTTCGATTTTCAAAATCCTTTGATCTTTGCCGCTTTTCCAACTTTGACTGGCTATTACTCGCGACTCACTCAATGCAAAAAATTTTTAATTGGATTGTTAGGTTCGCTTACATGTCCGCTTTCATGTGATCTATATGTTTTTTCAAAATTTAAAAATCGATTTTTTCGAAAAATACCAATGTTTGACCCAAAATTTCGACAAGGCGAATCCAACAAAAGTGGGTAAAAATAACATTGTCATAAAAGTTAATCTGAGCTGAATCCAACGATATAAAGTTTTTGTGGCTACGGCTTAAATTGCCCCAGCAACGAATTTTTAAACAATTTCCTATTTTAGCTGATTTATGACAAGCTGTATATTGTGCATTGATTTGGCGCAAATAGTGTAAACTAGCTAAAACCGGCTAAAAAGCGAAACTGTTTAAAACTTCGTTGCGGGTGCAATACAAGGGCCGTATTCATAAAGCTCTGGTTCATGTTTTCAGGCATACCAGTGGTTAACCAGTGGTATCTCGACTATACAGCGAATTCATAAAAGTTTTAACCACTGGTACCATACCAGTGGTACCATACCAGTGGTTAAAATTGCAAACCACCGTTTTAGCTGGTCGGGAGCACGTTTTCTGCACTATTGTCTCTTATATAAATTGCATAGAGATGAACTATTTTTACAGTGTCTGAAAGCTAATAAGGAAACATTATTTTAAACCCATAAAGGGCTTAAAATCGGTCTCCTAGAAAGGGAAAAAGTCAATTAAAAATTTAAACAGTTCATCTCTATGCAGGATTTTAATTTTAGGGTATTCAAATTGCTCATATGATTAGATTACTTGATTATCAAGCCACTAGATCCTTGCGCCGGCAACGTATTTTTGGGAATAGGGAAAACCCATTGGAGGTTTATAGTCCTGAAGAGATTCGACGGAAGTACCGGTTTTCTCCGGAGGGAGTTGTGCAGTTGGCAGAGTTGCTAGAGGAACAGTTATGCCCAAAAACCCGTCGAAATTTTTCCTACAGTTCTGTTCAACAAGTTTTTATTGCCCTGAGATTTTACGCCTGCGGCTCGTTTCAAGACGTCGTGAGTGACACGTTGGCGGCATCTCAACCGTCTGTTTGTCGTAAGCTCTTTGCCGTATTTCCTCTAACTACATTTCATCCAAGTCTGAGGTATGCGGTCTGAATATTGGAGATTTCTGTTGCAAAGCTTTGAAAAGTACACACGGTTTCTTATCTTTTAGCAGCTCTTTTACTTTTGCAGAAAATGTCTCAACCTTTCCGCCAGAATTTTTAGCTTAGGCAGTTGAAATTTTTGTGGAACAAGCCCCTCATCCAAAATCAAAGCAATGTTAATGTAGCATTAAATCCGACTAAATAAAATCATTACGACTTAATAACATATTAACAAATTCTGTAGACGAAAAATAATTTAGATTAAATTATTCAAAATTCGAGAAGAAATTGCAAAAAATACTAAAAGTTGGTGATTCACGTAAAGGAAGACAGCGCAACTACGTTCGTATGTCAAAACATAACAGGAAAATGAATGCCAACAAACCACTGGTATGCGTACCAGTGGTATGCATACCAGTGGTTAGAAAACCAATTGGTTAACTGACCGAATTCACAAAGCGTTGGTTTTCTAACCACTGGTATGCATACCACTTTATGAATACGGGCCTAAGTCGTAGCCACGAAAACTTTATATCGTTGGATTCAGCTCAGATTAGACTTTATGATAATGTTATTTTTAGCCACTTTTGCTGGATTCGCATTGCCAAGATTTTGGGTCAAAATCTGGTATTTTTCGAAAAAAATCGATTTTCAAATTTTGGAAAAACCACATATATCACATGAAAGCGGACACATAAGCGGTCCTGAAAATCCAATTAAATATTGTTCCATGGAATGCGTAATAGTCAAAGTTGGGAAAACGGCAAAGATCAAAGGATTTTGAAAATCGAAAAAATGAGTAGGTAACTATCGCAATTTCTGACGAAATTAGCTGATATTTGAGATGTGTTTGGGCATGGGCTAATTTTCCATCAAACGGCTAGTTCCTGGCAATCTTTCAAAACTTAAAAAATCGCTTCTTTTGATGAATTTTAATTTTTCCAAATTTCTTTTCCAACCAAAAGAAAGTTCATGCTACGACGGTTCAGAAAATATATACATTGCTGCAGCAAAATGTACCGTTAATTCAGTATAAACAAAACTATTTCGCTCCCTACACTTTTTGGTCAGACTTTAGAATGTCATTTACAAATTTCCATATAATAAAATAATTCTATTTTTCATGAAGGTTACAAGTGAATATAAGTGATCAATGATAAAGGATAACCTACCGTTCTGTAGTATTCATAAGAAAAACGGGACAATGAAACATGAATTAACCGAGGTTAAAACATACCATAGATTTTTTGACTGTAGTACGACCGAAGTCGTAAAAGATATCCAGTGATGCTAACGAATTACATAACATCAAGAGTTAATAATAGTAAGAGTACGACACCGTACCCTTGCTAGTGTAATTGGCCTGTCATATGCTCGGAGCATTAAGGCCGAAATCTCTGGGGGGGTCACGGCTAACACTGTTAACCATGTGTTTATATGCGGTTTAACTAAAATGAATCTGATTGGCTAACCCCCTACCTTACGTCAAAATTACGTGTATAAGGTGACCCCCCCGAAATCTCGGGGGGGGGCTCAGCTTAACGTTGTTAAGCGTGTGTTTATATGCGTTTGAACTGAAATGCATTTGATTGGTTACTTAGCTATCGTAACCCTCACCAGTGCATTTCAATAGCAGCAGCTAAGCAGCCAATCAAATGCATTTCAGTTCAAACGCATATAAACACACGCTTAACAACGTTAAGCTGAGCCCCCCCCCGAGATCTCGGGGGTCACTTTATACACGTAATTTTGACATAAGGTAGGGGGTTAGCCAACCGTGACCCCCCCTCCGAGATTTCGGCCTTAATGTGCCGAGCATCTGACAGGCCAATTACACTAGGACGAGTCCCGTGTCATACTCTTCCTATCATCTACTCTTGATAACATATATGAAGGAAAATTTATTGAATTTATGGAAAACAAATTTAATAGAAAGAAAAGAAAAGGCTAATAAAGAATATAATTTTAGTATACCGAATTCTATAACATAAAAAATCGCTTAATTTATAAATTTTATGTATTATGTGAATGCGCATGTGTGAGGAATAGGAAGGCCGAGAGTAAAAGCTCTACAAATGCCAAGCTATGTCACACAGTTAAATAAAGTTTCATTAAATAAATAAGTATATGATTTTTCTTTTCCCGTGTGTTTCGAACTTGTAATCAAATTCAAAACAAAAATAGAAAATATAGAAAAGTACAATATATATAATTATGTACCAACATATACAAAAAATCGTAAAAGATATGAAAAATAACATAAAACAGAAAACAAATAAACCGTCTATGTTAGTGCGTGCTTGCGACATCTACCAGACTTGATTCTCATACCCGCGGCTCATCAGTGGAGGAGTATGGAATTAAGGTGGTGATTCCCTTTGGTCACATAAAGTTTGCACCATTATTACTCATTCATTACTTGGAGTTATGAAGCCATTTTTATATCAAAATGTAGCTTGACATTTTCTCTTTTTAATGCATGCCACGAAACTAATGTTGCTTTTCTAAAATATTTTTAACACATTTTAGAAGAAGTATAATTTTCCAGAATTTTTGCGGACTCAAGTAAATTTTTTTACTGGGGACGATTTTTTATTTATTTTGAAAACGCTCTTCGTTATAAAGAAATAAGCTGAAATGTGTGTGTACCCTGTATTTTGCCCACTGTTTCCAAATTTGTCAAGCGATTACTTTAGCTAGAAAGCAGCACTCGGGGCAACTAAAAAATCGTCCCTGGGTATAATTGTGCAGAATACATTTGTTCAGTAGCAGTTCCCAGCTTGCATGGTGAATGCTCCACAATCTTTGGAAAAAATTGGTCGTGTTTTTGCAAAAACTACATTTTTTATGATAGCAGCCTACAGGATAGCAGTTGGAAGACGATCATGCGTCGGATAATTTGTCCCTGTGAGACCTTCAGATCGACGCCCAAAGTTGGATTTTACTGCTTGCGTAGTTCAAGAAATGTTGGATTATTTGCTTTCTGCAAAAATAACAAGTTTTCGACGCCAAAACAAGAAAATCGGCTATATCTCACGGAAGAAAATAGCTAGTAGCTTGCTTTAAAAAGCAAAAATATGAAGCTCAATGAGATCGTTCGAATGAATATAATCACAACTGTATAGCAGCTGCCAAACGTTCAGAAATTGGGAAAAACCACCCTGACCGGAAATCTCGAATTTTTGAATCGGGATTGCGCGGAGGGTGTTAGAACACTAAAAGAACTTTTTTCGCAAAGTTTCATCAAATTTCATTTTGATCTACACCGCCAAATAACAATATGTGCCCAAAAGAAATCACCACATTAAGGTGGTGATTCCTTTTGGAGACATCAACTTTGAACCGTTATTACTCATTCATTCCTAGGAGTTACGAAGTCATTTTTATAGCGAAATGGAGCATAATATTGTCTCTTTCTGATGAATACAGTGAACACAACTTTAGTTTTGGGAAATTATTTTACTGCATTTTCGAAATAATTTAATTTTCCAGATTTTTTGCAGACTAGTACAAATATTTTCGTGAGGCGCCTGCCATATCATTCTATTCCACTATCAAATAGCTGGGGACCCTTTTTTAATTATTATGAAACTGCTCTTCGTTATAAAGAAATTAACTAAAATGTATGCGCAACCTGGATTTTGCCCACTTTCCCCAACTTTGGCAAACGACCACTTTAGCTCGAAAGCAGCAATCGGGGCAACTAAAAAGGGTCCCTGGGTATTTTTGTGTAACACACGTCCAGTAAGTGGCAACCCTCTAACATGCATAGTAAATGCTCCACAATCGCTGGAAAAAATTTGGTCATGTTTTTTGCAAAAACTACATTTTTATGACAGCAGCGTACGGAATAGCATTTAGAAGATTACAATGCCCTGAATAATCGGCCCCGACGAGACCTTCAAATTGACACCCTTTGTTTAATTTTACGACTTGCGTAGCTCAAGATATGGCGGATTATTTGATTTCTGCAAAAACGACGAGTTTTGAACGCCAAAATAAGAAACTCAGCTATGTATATCTCACTACAGAGAAAAGCTAGAAAGGTGCTTCAAAAAGCAAAAATGTAGGGCGCAACAAGATCTTTCGAATGAATAGAATCATGGCTATGCAGCCACTGTCTAATTTTTAAAAATCGGCAAAAACTGTCCTGAACGGAGACGTCGACGTTTTTAAGCGGGATTGCGCGGAGGGTGTTAGAATGCTTAATGAACTTATTTTGGAATGTTTCATCAAATTTCATCTTGATTTGTACCGTCAACCGATAATATGTGCCCAAAAGGAATCACCACCTTAAGGTGGTGATTCCTTTTGGGCACATATTATTGGTTGACGGCTCAAAGCAAGATGAAATTTGATGAAACTTTCCAAAATAAGTTGTTTTAACATTCTAACACCCTCCGCGCAATCCGGCTTCAAAAATTCGAAGTCTCCGTTCAGAGCGGTTTTTGCCGATTTTTGACAGTTGAGCAGCAACTGCATAGTTATGACTATACTCATTTGAAAGATCTCATTGAGCTCTACATTTTTGCTTTTGGAAGCAACTTTCTAGCTCTTCTCTAATGTGAGATATAGCCGATTTTCTTATTTTGGCGTTAAAAACTTGTCATTTTTGCAGAAATCAAGTAATCCACGATTTCTTGAGCTACGCAAGCCGTAAAAGTTTACTAAGGGTGTCGATCTGAAGGTCTCGTCGAGGCCGATTATCCGAGGCATGATAGTCTTCCAACTGCTATCCCGTGAGCTGCTATCATAAAAAATGTTGTTTTTGCCAAAACATGGCCAAATTTTTTCCAGCGATTGTGGAGCATTTACTATGCAAGCTAGAGGGTTGCCACTTACTAGACGTATTTTACACAAAAATACCCAGGGACCCTTTTTTAGTTGCCCCGATTGCTGCTTTCTAGCTTAAGTGATCGCTTGCCAAAGTTGGGAAAAGTAGGCAAAATCCAGGTTGCGCATACATTTTAGCTAATTTCTTTATAACGAAGAGTGATTTCATGATAATTAAAAAAGGGTCCCCAGCTATTTGGTAGTAGAATCGAATGATGTAGCCGATGCCTCACGAAAAAATTTTCTTTAGTCTGCAAAAAATCTGGAAAATTAAAGTACTTCGAAAATCCAGGAAAATAGTTTCCAAAGACTGAAGTTAGTATCATTGCATTCATTAGAAAGAGAAAATATTAAGCTGCATTTTGATATAAAAATGACTTCTTAACACCAAGTAATGAATGCGTAATAAGGGTTCAAAGTTGGGGTCTCCAAAAGGAATCACCACCTTAAGGTGGTAGTACCACTACCGGGGTGGACTTTGAACAGATACTGTGAACTATAAACTTAATCAATCGCCTTTGAAGTTTGGCACATTTGTTCTCTATCATGTTTTGCATCAAATGAGTATGGCTACTACGTTGCGGGGGCTGGCTTGCTGTCTGCACAAGAGGAAATGTATTAAAGGTTTTAACTTTAAATATCTCCTCCATTCCTTTGTGAATTTGTTTGAAATGGTACACACAAGCTTTATTAATTTATACGCTCAGGCCGTTTTTTTAGTTTTTCGTAAAAGTGTATTTTCAATTTTTTAGCTCATTTTGAAATATTGTAAATTCTATATCTTGCTTACTACTGCGTTTTTCCAAAAACAAAGAAAACGGCCTGAGCGTATGCAGATATAAAACATATCTGGAAAATTTGGTCAAGTTTGGTTGAAGCAGTGACGAGAAAATCAAAAACAAAAACTTCGCAACTTTTCATTGTTTGCTTTGGTTGTGAGAATTTGCAATGCTTTCAAGCACCTGCAACGTGTTTTCTGCTAAATAATACACACAAGTAACACAACGACAACCGTTAAAACCCAGTAGATTGAATTTTAGGATAATTTGTTCTTGCTTTACATTGAGTGTGCAAACGGTCAACGTAATTCAGCTGTATATTCAACAGTTTGTAACTTTTGATAGAAACCACGTACAGAAGAGATATGCACATCATTTTAAAGCGCCTTTTGTACTCTTCCACACGATAGAGTAAAACTTAATATATGAAGCTTAAAGAAAATTTTGATTATTTGCGCATTCGCGAAGCCAAGGTGGTAGCTAGCCAAGTATGCGCTTTCTTACACCAAGATTTTGCCCAAAGGTAGCTTGCCAACCAGACTTGATTCACCAAGATTTTTGACAATATAGCTTCATCCATACAAAAATTACGTAGGAAATCCCGGTAGTGGTACTACCTGACTCCCTTTTGACCTCATGTTAGGGAGGGGAGGGGGGTTTGAGCTCGTCTTGGGGGGAGTAGTCAAGGTATAGTTTCCTTTGGGGGGGGGTTGTTTGGGGGCATCGGGCATCCCCCTAAAATTTTCGACCAACTTTACCCCCCCCCAGATTTTTTCACTTACCTTCCCCCACCCAACTTGGCTACCCCCCCGAACCCCCCCAACGATTTTTGGACCCAAAAAGTTAGCTAAATTTGGCCGAAAAATGGTCATTTTTTGAAATTTTTTCTAAAATTTTGATCTAAAATCGCTTTAAAACGGTGCAAAAACGCCTGAAACGTTAAAAACCAGCCTTATTTTGATGGAAAAATGGCTAAATTGCAGAAAATTTTGCATTTTTAGGCCATTTTTCGAATTATCTGAGGACCGAAGTCTGGGGGGGGGGGGTTGGGGGGGGTACCCCCATCACATTTCGGAGGTCTGCCAAGAATTACCAAAAGTTCCAGGGAAACTATGAGTCAAGTCAAGGTCTGGTATGGGGGAGGAGGGGGTTTGACCTCTCGTGGGGTGGGGTCTCCACAGGGGGTAGTCCTATTCACAGGAAAAACTTTTACGGGTAAAATCGTTGTAAATTGCTACGCAAGGTACAACGATTTTAATTTTTACCATGCTTTTACTACGGAATTTTAATGAAATTTTAATATTTTTTAATGGATTTACAATGTTTATATCCGTTTTTACCATGAGATTTTAACGAATTTACAACGATTTTTCCTCGGATTTTATACGTATTTACAATATTTTTACTACGTTGTAAAATCGTGGTTAATCCGTTGTGAAATCGTTGTAAATTAAATTGGATAGACCAATTTACAATAGTTTTACAGTTTTTACAACGAATTTGCAACGTTTTTACAACGATTTTACCACATGGTACGTTAGTTGTAAAATCATGGTAACTGTTTACAACGTTTTTACAATGAAAGAAGAAAGAAAGATTTACTCCAAAAGAATTTCAACAAGGACGGTACATCGATTTACTCAAATACAAAATATACCATTAACATAAGACAGAGAAAGTTACAAACTCTGGCATTCATATAACCAACTTAATGTGATCTCCAACCTACCATTTGTAAACAACGAGATATCGCAAAAGCAAGTGCCTGCTTTCAAACAAAAGCTCCTTAAAAGATTTCAAATCTTTAGCTAAAACTATATTTAAAGCATAAGCTTTAACAATTTTACTGCATAGTTACCACGTTGTAAATTCGTTTTAATATCGTTGTAAAAGCGTTCAGTTACCATGATTTTACAACAAATGTACCATGTCGTAAAATCGTTGTAAAAACGTTGTAAATTCGTTGTAAAAATTGTAAAACCATTGTAAACTGGTCCATTTTAATTTACAACGGATTAACCACAATTTTACAACGTAGTAAAAAATATTGTAAATGCGTATAAAAACCGAGGAAAAACTCTTGTAAATTCTTTAAAAATCTCATGGTGCGACAGGTGGTTAAAAATTAAATTTTTGAAAAGTGGTCAAATTTGGTATATATGTACCAAATGAAAGCCTGAGCTGAGCAACTTTTGTCATAAAAGTGCATGCTCAAAGTGGCTGTAGAGTGCTGTGCAGGGGTAGGGGATTTTGGATTAAAAATGAAATTTTTCAAAAGTAATCAAATTTGGTATCAAATGACAGACAGCCCCAGCCCCCAAGTGAGCTGATCAACTTTTGTCATAGAAGTGCATGCTCAAAGTGGCTGTAGAGTGCTGTGCAGGGGTAGGGGTGGGGTCTTAGGCGATTCTGGATCAAAAATGAAATTTTTCAAAAGTAATCAAATTTGGTATCAAATGACAGCCCCAAGTGAGCTGATCAACTTTTGTCATAGAAGTGCATGCTCAAAGTGGCTGTAGAGTGCTGTGCGGGGGTAGGGGTGGGGGTGGGCATAGGTGTAACGGGGATTTGGGTTGGGGGGGTTTAATAGTCAGTCTTAACCGTAGCAATAGCTTTACTAGCACTAACTGCAAACTGCTATGACAAACTCATAAATGTCACGCCACTAGCTCGAGAGATCTCACCATTTTTGGGTTGAGCTCTATACTATTCAATTCAACAACTGGGATGCTATTATGTGTGACATAAGGTGTCTTTTTTTGAAACCGTAGTAGAACGTTTCGCGAATGCCTTTTTCTTTTTACATTCCCTCCCCTCTTTCTAAAAATTTTACCCATCATTACGCCGTGTGCTGCAAATTACAAAACATGCATTACATCACAAAATAAACGTTAAAAGGCTGTTTTACTATTATCGATTTTTAATTAGGAACTATCAAGATCAAGCAACTATCAAGTATTTACTTAGTTCACAGTACAAACGAGGAAAACCCAATGCTGCAAAGTTCAAACCATGGTTAACTGGGTACAAATCAAACGTCAAAAACATTTCACTGATACATTTGTCTGTAGTCAGAGCTTTCTCATTCACCTGCCGACATTAGCATTTAGTGGAGCCAGAACACCCCGCCGATGCTGCAAGTGAATGATCAAGCACAAAATTTGCAATTGATCGCTGCACTAAGTTTGCACCGCTTTCATTTAAATGCAAGTCGATTCGACCGTCTTTGCGTCTCACAAAAAAGTCCGGGCAATCTAATTTCTCTGCTAGTTTCAGAATGGACACACCTGGGCGGACCAGGCCATCCAGAGACTTATTTACCCGTTTAACCAGTCGATCCATCTTAGTCACCTTCCCAGTAGGATCACCATCACAGAACCTGGGTGGTATGTCGGTAATCAGCAGACGTTTTGCAGGGTGATCTGAACAGAACCGTGCAGTCTGCTTCTCGTATTGCTCCATGACCCCTTTGAATTTAGTGGGAGTGGAAACTTCTGCGCGTGCGCCTGCCGCTGGGCGAACCGAGAGGTTATTTGTACCTCCGAACGCTACGGCTACCTCGTACCCATCGTGGAGTGCGCAGCGTAGCGTTTTCAGGATAAGCTGAATCCTCGCACCAGGAAGGACAATCAAATCGAAGCCTTCATCAGGACTAAGTCGGCGACCTTGGGAATCCGAAACGACCAAAGCCCGGGGATATTTAACTTCCCCACGTCTGAACGACCTCACTTCCATCTGGAGTTGGCCAAGCCGATTGTCTCCGGGGAGACTGTCCGAATGGAGGAGCTGGCTTCTGAGGTCAAACTTATTCAACCCACAACCCCAATCCTTGTCATGAGGAGATGCCTCGATCAACCACGCATCCTTAGTTGCATCCAACTGATGCCCGAGCAAGGGGTTCTGTTTGAATTTAGTGATCAGCAAATTTAGCATCACTGCATATTTCGAGTCCTCCCAAAGCCGCGGCCTTATACGCCAGTTGACATTCCACGGCTTTGCCCTGCGTTTGCAGGTCACGGGATCATCGTCGAGATTGGCTATGTCCTTTCTAGCCTCATCGTCTTCTGCCAGGAAGCACTTGATCCACTGGTAGGCTTGCTCGGACGATCCAAAGTTTTCCCCAACTAGCGTCAGTGAGGCTGGGTGCATATTAGAAAGGAAGTCCTCCTTTCCGAAAAACGCGATAACTTCGCGACCCGATCCCTAAAGCAAAAAAATAGCATTAATTAGCAGTGTGAAGCCAGGGCACTTCTAGCTTTTAATGCTATTTTTAGGTTACATTTTACATAATTTAGCTCAAGTGAAGCCAGCACGCTTCCGCTAAATTAGCCTATGTGTATGTTTACAAAATTTAGCTCTATAGAAGCCAGCACGCTTCCGCTAATTTAGGTCATGATGTTTTTTCTGCAAATGGTACATGAGTAAAGTAAGCGATATGAAGCCAGTGCGCCTCTTCGCTAAACTGCACTCAGGTAAGGGTGCTCCTTAGCTTAACCGTGTGAAGCCAGAAAACTTCAGATCAAGCTACGAACAGTTAGTAAACAGTTCACGTTGCAGTGAAGCCAGAACGCTTCCACCAGAACTATTCGTGCCTAACTAGTCATTGGGTATTGCTTTAGGTTCTGTTCCATCGTCACCGACTATAGACTACCTCTGGCCAATAAACAGGAGAAGCATAATTCAGGGGAAAACAACGAACTAAACGAGAGGAAAGAAGAAGAAGCTGGACAGACGAAGAAAAGTTACTGGCGGAGGTGCTTTTTCTTTAGCCGGCTAACGTTAACTACAATGGCATGACCAGAACCGTCGGTCTTCCTAATTTCATAGTGATTGGACGAAATTTCAGTGTTTCCTGCTGCAGGAGGTCCAGTTGAATTGCGAATGTTACTGGCTGGAAACGTTCTAGAGATGGTATACCCCTGCTCCCACTTTGGCTTTCTACGATGCCCCGGAATAGACTTTAGTAACACCTGGTCCCCCACTTGAAAGTTAACTGCTGTTGCGTGCTGATCATGATAGGTCTTTTGTCTTAGTTGAGCCTGCGAAATGTTACGTTGCGCCTGAGGGTACACATCAGCTAATCCTTCTAAGAGGTGTCTAAAATATCCACGCTCACTACTAAATGAAGTAGATCTGGCGAATACCGGGTCAAACGGTAGACTTGGTTCCCGTCCGTAGACTAGATGAAAAGGCGAAAATCCGGTAGATGCTTGGATTGACGTCCGATATGCGAACGCCACATATGGCAAAAATTTGTCCCAATCTTTCTGGCGATCGTTGACATACGTGGCGAGCATGCATTTCAGAGTTCGATTAAATCGTTCAACCAGCCCGTCAGTCTGCGGGTGATAAGCAGTAGTTTGAATCTTTCTGGCCCCGATAAGTTTGGTGACAGCTAACATCAGCTTAGAGGTGAAGTTAGCTCCTTGGTCAGATAAAATTATCTTTGGACTGCCATGACGACAAACTATTTCCTCTACCAATAACTTGGCTACAATTTCTGTTTCGATAGACCTAGCCGGAAATATTTCAGGCCACTTCGTAAAGTAGTCCATGAATACCACTATGTAACGGTGTTTGCGCTGAGTCAATGGTAATGGACCAACTATGTCAACGCCTAGTCTTTCAAATGGACCACCAACGGGTATGGGAATTAAGGGAGGCTTCCCTCTAGCAGTTGGGTCCTTATTTTCTTGGCAGCGCAAACACGATTTACACCATGCGTCGACGTCCCGCTTTAAGTGAGGCCAAAAGTATAGCTTAGAGATGCGGCCATAGGTTTTCTGTTGGCCTAAATGCCCAGCAAAGGGAGAGTCATGATAGCTCCGTAGAACTTCAGTCTTCAATGCATCTGGGATTACGGCTCTTCGGTTCCCTTTGCGAGTCTTGCGAAATATAATACCGCTGCATACCTCAAAATTCCGGGCATGCACCCTTCTTAGTATGCCTTTATTCTTTGGCACCCCTCCAGTAAGCATGCATTTTAAGTTCTGGCAAAACTGATCTTTTGACTGTTCCAGTTTGATGCACTCTTCAGAGAACAGCCCATCAATCTGGACACCTATTGCGTTAATTCCGGTGTCGGTCGCAATGGGGTTACGCGACAAAGCGTCAGCGTTACCATTCTCTTTGCCGGCTCTGTAGTCTAATGTCATATAGCCATCATATTGTTGTAGCTCAGCAGCCCATCTCTGAAGCCGCTGAGAAGGGCTTTTCAAAGATTGGAAATACTTTAACGGGTGATGATCAGTGTATAGGCGAAATTCGCGACCATAAATATAAGGTCGAAACTTACGGGTAGCCCAAATTACCGCGAGCATTTCCCTTTCTATGGTCGAGTATTTCGTCTCTGGTGGCGACAGGGACCGGCTGATGTAACTGACAACTCGTTCCCTACCATCAATATATTGTGACAGAACTGCACCTAACCCTTTTCCACTAGCGTCTGTGTGTATGATAAAATCATAGCTAAAATCAGGCAACGCCACAATAGGTGATGATCTCAGTGAAGTTTTCAATGACGTGAACCAAGCCTCACAGGCTTCTGTCCATTCGAATTTCACATCTTTCCGTAACAAGTTATGGATTGGTTCAGCAATTGATGCCAAATTTGGAACAAATTTGCGATAGTAAGATACTAGTCCCAAAAAGCTTTTGATGTCGGAGACGGATTTGGGACGTGGAAATTTGTCTATGGCAGCCAGCTTGGCTGGATCCGGTTTCACACCTTCACTTGATATCACATGACCCAGATATGGGACTTCATGTTTGCAGAATACGCATTTCCTTCTTTTTAACTTCAGATTAGCCTGTTCAAGACGTTTAAACACTTGCTCTAGGTGCTGTAAGTGTTCTCCAAACGACCTGGAGTAAATTATTACGTCGTCAATATAAACAAGACAGCAACGCCATAGCAATCCCTCCAAGACTGTGCACATTAGTCTTTGGAATGTTGCTGGCGCATTTGTTAACCCGAACGGCATGACTTCAAACTCAAACAGCCCATTTCTGGTTACAAATGCAGTTTTTTCCTTGTCTTTCTCAGCCATCTCTATTTGCCAATACCCGCTACTTAAATCAAGAGTGGTAAAATATTTTGAACCGCCCATGGCGTCTAAGCTTTCGTCTATGCGCGGTATAGGGTAGGTGTCCTTTTTCGTTATGTTGTTTACTTTACAAAAATCGATACAGAACCGATCCGAGCCATCCTTTTTCTTGACTATAACTACAGGGGATGCCCATGGACTATTAGATTTTCTGATTATATGTCTTGAAAGCATTTCATTCACGTTTTTGGACACAATTTCTTGCTGTGCCTGACCTATACGATAATAATTTTGTTTTATTGGGGAATAGCCTTGCACGTCAATTTCGTGCTTTACCACAGGCGTTCTCCCAATATCCGAATCATCTTTGGAAAAGCAATGTTCGTAACGCTTCAGCAAATTGTGCAGTAGTGCGACTTCGTCGGGTGAAATTGTTTCCTGTTTACTGTTGTCCTTACGTAGTTCACTAACTGAGGTCACGGGCACAGGTACATTAGAAGATAAGGCTGTGACTGAGGAAATATTTAGTGCAGTAGTATCTACTGTGGAGACGCTGAGAATGTTGCCAGACTCAACAACACCCAAAGAAAAGTTTTTAGGAATACGCATACTTCGGCTAGTGGTATTGTGAACTACGACTGGTATTGATCCATGAAAAGGACAGACTAGAGCAGGTTCAGCTGCTATTCCCGACAACTCAGACTCGAACACGGTTGGCTCATAAAACAGTTCAGATTTATTCAGTGAGCTAGCAACTGCTGCTTTCACGAGAACACGTGAATGTGGTCCAATCGTGGTAGTGTTGCGTAAACGAACACAACCTATCATAGTCTTCCCATGACAAGCAACAGCTGCAGAAGACGGGAGGTGTGGTGTGGACGATGCTGAAGTGGTAACGTCTAAGCCTAGCTTAAGGGACGGAGTTTCGGCCGACAAATGGATCAAAAATTTTCCTTTAGCTAGAAAGTTTATGCCCAGTATACAATTGTGCAGACAGTCAGAAACAACGACAAACGGGACAGAAAATTGCTTTCCAAGAAGCTTAATTTCAACATTTGCGCAGCCTAAAACTTTCAGACGATTTCCTGTGACACTAACTGGGGAGCAGCATGGCTCGTATAGCTTTGGACGTGGCTCTAATTGATTAAATATATCCTCTCGCATTAGACTAATTGCAGCTCCACTATCTACTAAACTTTCAAAAATTTCCCCCCCCCAATATCTACTGAAGCGAACAAAAGATTGCCTGTTACCCCGCTATTTGAAACTGCATTAACTGAGTTAACAACACTATTACATACTGTACATAAATTAGTATTAAACTTTGCTACTGCTGAAACATCGAGTGACTGCCCGAGCTCATTTCGGGCAGTGGCCACTCGTTTCCCGATACGGCGTTGGTAGAATGATACCGGCTTCCCCCACGTCCACCACCTCTAGTACTAGATCGCTGAGGGCAATCCCTGGCAATGTGACCTTGCACACCGCAGGTATAGCATTCCCCAGAACGTGCACGGCTGGGCTGACTCGTCCCACGAGTTTGACCTCGGCCACGCGATCTACCTCTGCTCATAAAAAAACCATCAAGACGCCTTTCTAAATGGTTAATGTGGCGGACTATGGTATCTAACGTTTCCGTCTGAGAAGTGCCTGTCGGTACGGAAACGGGTGATACAACAGGTGTGGTGGTCGCCGTCGAGCTACTAGCTAATTTGGACACGGCGTCCACCAAGGCTTGGTTCTGACTCAGCAGCGTGTCCACTTTCGACTTAACAGCTGAGAGCTCAGATGACTCCTTTTTGGGGAAGGCCGTGTGTACATATTCTTGCTTTTTAGCAGCTTGCACGGCATCTTCCAAGCTAGCATAATCGCGACAAGCCAAACTTTTAGCGATTTCAGGTCTAGTTTGATATATGAAATGATTTTTCACAATACATTCTATTTCTTGAGACGATTTAGAAGGTTCTGCGCGCCGAGCAAAAGATATTAGAGTATTTTTAAAATCTTCCACGGTTTCAGTTACACCCTGTTTATGTTCCCGGAGTTTGTTCCAAAAAATTGCTTTATCTCCCACAGATGTTAACTTTTTAATAAGCAGTGCCTTCAGTTCAGCGTACGGCAATGCCTTTTCCTCGTTTGCAAGAGAATCATAAGCTAAGGCTGCTCTACCATCCAACAAACGCAACAACATCGACTTCTTTGCATTAGCATTGTGTGCCCAACCGTTTGCTTGGGCTGTTCGCTCAAAATTGCAAAAGTATTCATAAAAATCCTGAGATTCGACACCAGAAAATTTAGGAAGACTGTTAACAGTGAAACTCAGTAAAGCTATGTCACCAAAATTTTGATTGTTGGGTTCTTGAACCGGTGGAACAGCCCTAGCGTTGTCGCTTTGATCATCACTCTCTGGTGACTGCCTTCTCGGAACTCTACGACGAGGCATTTATAGTATAATATAGTCTAACTGCAGGATAATATTAATTTATGCAGTTTAGAATACCAATTTCAACAGCCTTTTAACGCTTACGGTTTTAAATAGTAGCATGATTCAAATTATCCGTCTCGTTTCTTCAAAGATTTTCAGATACCGGCCATCCGCTTTTCATCGGGTTCAAGCATCAAGGATTAGGTGGCTGAATCAGGGCGGCACAGAGAGGGGTTGGAGATTTGGGAACACAGAAAGAGAAATAATGGCAAAATAAATAATTTAATATATCCTGGCAGCCTCGCCAAATTTAATAGTCAGTCTTAACCGTAGCAATAGCTTTACTAGCACTAACTGCAAACTGCTATGACAAACTCATAAATGTCACGCCACTAGCTCGAGAGATCTCACCATTTTTGGGTTGAGCTCTATACTATTCAATTCAACAACTGGGATGCTATTATGTGTGACATAAGGTGTCTTTTTTGAAACCGTAGTAGAACGTTTCGCGAATGCCTTTTTCTTTTTACAGGGGGGCCCTCCCCCGGAATTTTGGGGGGCCCCACTTTTTAGACCCCCCACGACCCCCCCCCAAACCTCCCTCAAAAAAATTTTCTATTTTTATGCCAAAAATCGCATTTTCAGCCATTGCTAATACCGAAAAACATGAAATCATTAAGTAATTTTAACATTAGACAGTGTTTTTAAACTCGAAAACTTGATAGCCAACATGTTTCTGAGTCCACAATAAGGTCAATATTGAGTCTAGAAGTCCATAAAACCGCTACAAAAGTGTATTTCTCGCGATAATAAACACGTTAAGCCAGAAATTTGGACTTTTTTAAAAAATTTTGCCAAATTTACCCTAAAAAATGCCCCATAACCCCCCCCCCCCCCAGTTACACCTATGGGGGTGGGGTCTTAGTCGATTTTGGGTCAAAGCTGAAATTTTTCAAAAATCGTCAAATTTGGTATCAAATGACAGCCCCAAGTGAGCTGAGCATTGTCATAGAACCGCCTACCTAAAGTGTCTGTAGAAAGCTGTGGTGGCGGGGGAAAAGACAGCCGATTTTAGGCGAAAATAAAAATTTTCAGTCTGTCAAATTCAAAGTGAATATTGTAGGCAAAAACTCCGTCTTCTGTAAATTTTGTGGGGAGGAACTGACTTAATGACTCTGTTTACACTTGATTAATCTTGAAGTGCCACTCAACTGGGCAGGTTGAACACTGACTGCAGAACAAAAATGAGAGGTCACTTCGCAATGACCTTTGCATTTCTCTCGCCATATATAAATTTTACACCTTTAATATCAGGAGTTTAGTAGTTTTTAGGAATTTTAAAACGGTATAATCTTCAACTGCTTTCATGGAATTCAGGCTAGATATTTAATTTCATGTTTAAAGCTGAATTGAAATTGAATTTTCATTTAAAACTAAATTTAAAAGCAATCCTGAAAAGTGAAAACAGTTTTTCAAGGCATATAGTCAAGCGGGAAAAACCCACTTTTTTTTCTTGGACCAGAACTTTCGACTGGTTTGGGTTAGCACGACTTTGATACTATATTTAATTAGGGTTTGCCCTAAGCTTTCGAATGAGGTATAGTTTGTCTCCCTAGACCCTGCCGTTATGGAGAAATTAAAGTTTTCCGTGTCGGGAAAAAAACCCGTGCCATTCGAAAGAACGGGTTGTTTTTAGTAGGTCTACATCGAAAAATACCAACATTTTTGAAAATTTTCAGAAAAAATTGAATTTTGAAAATTTTGTATGTTTAACACGTAAAAATTTGGAAATTTGTGGAAATGTGGAAATTTTTAAAAATTGTTTATTTTTGGCAGTTTAAGCATCCTATCGTGTAGAAAACGTGTTTTTCCTGTATTTAGAGCCAAACTAGACCCATTTTAAGGCAAAAATAAGCATTTTTGGCCAAATTAACACAAAAGAGCAAAGCTTAATGTAGATAGTAACCATTGACCTGTACGACTATACAGCTGTGACATACAGTATCATTGTGCACAGTGATCGCATATATGGATCGCCTTGTTAAAACAATAAATGTCCCCGAACGTAAAAAACGACGGGTATTCATAAGGTTCCGTCATCCATTATGAACGACAGCATTCATAAGTATCCTTCAACTGAAGGATTTTCATAAGAAAACATATAGATATACGTACTCATAAGTCACTGCCGTAAAAATGTAAATATTTAATGTGTAACATAAAAACGACTAATAAGATGCGCATCCGCATCGGCCCAGGACAATGTGGTGGGAGCAATCCTCAACCGTTCCAGATTGTCAAGGACAAAGCAAATTAACACAAAAGAGCAAAGCTTAATGTAGATAGTAACCATTGACCTGTACGACTATATATATATATTGCGGGGCATGTAAAAGAATTGAAGACAAGAAAACAAAAATGCTCCTTCGTTGCATGTAAATATATACATATGTATGAGTCCCCAGAAGGCAGGTTGTACAATAGCTGAAGACAAGATCCACCCTGTAAAATACATATGAGTAGAGTGGGGTTGTAAAAGAATGAAGACAAGGTGTATCAGCCAACCATATGAGCCTGCCCTATAACGAGGCTCATATTGGCGTAACATAACATGAATCTGTACCAGAGTTTTTACCTTTGTATTTATCTACACTGTACACATAATACGTATGTACGTATACAAGAATAAAAATGCTCCGATGGAGCATGAAAAATGCAATATGGGTGACACTGGGTTTTTCTCCACCGGAGCATTTTTATTCTTGTCCTATTTCATTTTTAAGGTTCTCAGTAAAAGATAAGCAAGAATGTTAAAGCTTTATGAAAGAAACTTTAAAAATTCCCCCAATAATTACGTAACAGTCACTGCCAAAAAAGGAGACTTATACGGCATGATTTCCAACGCTATTTTGCACGTGCCTGCAGAATTTCAGACGATTGCAACTTTTGTGTAGCTAGTTATAGGCCGTGCTGTACTTTAGCAGCACACTACTGCAGCGCAACTAGACGCAAACGTCACTGCCAAAAAAGGAGACTTATACGGCATAATTTCCAATGCTCTTCTGCACGTGGCTGCAGAATTTCAGACGATTGCAAGTTATCTGTAGTTAGTTATAGGCCGTGCTGTACTTCTGCAGCACTGTACACATAATATGTACGTATATACAACATGTATGATATGTACGTACTTACTACAAGAGTAGCAAAGGGTCACACCAGTGCCTACGACATGGATGTGTCATGTGTTGTTTATAATTCTGCTTGGTACGTTTGCGTTAATAAGGTTTATACAAATATACGTATACAATAAAAGGATGTTTCGAGTAGCCTTTTTTGTTTAAAGTTTAATCGGCACTTCGCTTGACTTTCTGAACAACTACGTAATATAATACTACGTAGCTGTTTTCAAGTTGCTTAAATTGCATGAAGCTTAAATACAGGAGATCACAATTGTAGGTATCATGGGGTAGCTCGGAGAGCACCCCATAATATGAGCTAAAACGGTCAAATGCAGCCTTTGAAAACGTTAATTAAGCAAAACTAATTAACGGTAAGGAGTTGAGAGCTAAAATTTGCATTTCTGAAATCTCCAGGCCAAGAGCTTTCGAATGATACCAAACTTGCCCGGAAAAAATGAACTTTGAAAAAATCGACTTTTCTGACCACTTTGTATGTGTGGTTTTTTTTCTGTTGTGTTCGTGCTTTACGCTTTTGTACAATTTTGTGTCCAACGGATTTTTCACATGGCTTATGGTGGTAACCTTTACCTATTATTATCTTGTTAGCATAACCATGAACCTGTTCACTATTGATTATTTTTGCCCAATTTTGCTCCTAGCGATTTTTACAGACTGTCAAACATGGGGTTGCGAAGCGTTTGGACTTAGAAATTTTTCGAGGCCCCAACATAGAAAATTGTCAAAAAGTCGTCTAAAATAGCGTTTTTCGGCCATTTGGTGGTGCGCATATATAGTAAATCGGGGGCGCTGAAAACGATGAGCATATCGCCGAAACCGACGGATGTAACCCTCGGGCTGCATGGCGCCCGTGGTTCCTCGCCCAGGGTCAAAGTTGGGAAAAGTCCCCAAAAACAGCTATTTTCGGCCATTTGGTGGTGCCCATATTATAGGGGAGCGCGAGAGCGCTCCCCTATAATATGGGTGTAAAAGGCTCAGTGCGGCCCTTGGAGACCCGTTCGAGCTCCGTGCCAGCTAAATACTCAACGAAACTGGACAATTTTGGTATCGTTGGAATCTACACGACGAGTACTACAAGTCGCAAAAAAGTTTTGGTCAAAATTTCCAACTTTGAAAATTTTCGCTTCCGGGCAAGTTAGGTCCGTTTGTTTTTTTTCCGTGTAAGTCACGCTTGGAAAAATGCAATTTTCTGTCGCAGTGTTAGAACGATCTGGGCATTTTCAGCAGGTGAAGTTTGGTTTTTCTGAACGTATATACCCCGAAAGTGAACCTTTTTGATATTTTTTCGCTGTCCGGCCCGGCCAGCCACCTGTACGGCCGGCCAAAAGTGGTCTTGGCGCTAAAATGGCCAAAAATGGCCAATTTTTTGTCAAAGCTACAGAACTCAGGGAAGACGCTAGAGAGACGCGGTTTGTTGCATAAGGATCTACGGAAGGGTTTATATGTCCTAACGAGGGCGATTTTTGATATCTGGCCAGAATCGTTCTGGCGGCCGGCCCAAAGTTGGTCCGGCCAAATAGCCATTTTCCGAAAATTTCTAAGTCCCAACTCCACAGAAAATAGTCAAAAACAGGCCTAAATATGCTGTTTTGGGCCATATAGTGGGACGCATATAAGGGTTATCGGGGTCGCTGAACACGATGAGCATAGTCGCAGCGCTGTGCGGTGCTGCCATCGTGCTGTACTGCTATGCAACAACCATAGCACGCTGTCTGTAGACTTACTGAAAACGACTGAACATATGAAACTTGGCGAAAATCATGTCTGTAGTAAGGGGGAACTGTAGCTATGTTAGTTGGTGCACTCTCTAGCTTCCACCGTGCTGTATGTGCTGCGCCAAACACAGCACCGTCGATAACAAGTTATTCATTCGTCACTGGTATTTGAAATTCGGCATACAGATAGTTCAGGACATGACAAACTATTATAGATGCATTTCGTATACTTATTACGATGTTGCTATGTGGTTGCGCTGCAGTGGAGTGCTGCGGAAGCACAGCACGGCCTATAACTAGCTACAGATGAGTTGCAATCGTCCAAAATTTTGTATACAAGTACGGAAGAGCATTGCAAATCGTGCCGTATGAGTTTCCTTCACCGACAGTAAAGTTTGCATCTGGTTGCGCTGCAGTAGAGTGCTGCTGAAGTACAGCACGGCCTATAACTAGCTACAGGTAAGTTGCAATCGTCCGAAATTTTGTATACAAGTACGGAAGAGCATTGCAAATCGTGCCGTATGAGTTTCCTTCACCGACAGTAAAGTTTGCATCTGGTTGCGCTGCAGTAGAGTGCTGCTGAAGTACAGCACGGCCTATAACTAGCTACAGGTAAGTTGCAATCGTCCGAATTTTTGTATACAAGTACGGAAGAGCATTGCAAATCGTGTTTTATGAGTTTCCTTCACTGACAGTAAAGTTTGCATTTGGTTGCGCTGCAGTAGGGTGCTATATGCTATATACAGTAACTAAAACTATTGCAGCCATGGGTACTGGATGTTGGATTTCTGTCAAAATAGAGAAAAAGGAAGAAATGGTAACTTTTCAAGCTTCTTTGTTCTGTACTTTCGGTTGGCGATTAATGATTGGCGGAATTTTTACACTTCTACACTGTTAACAAAGTACAGATAACTTTCTTCAACTTTATAAAATTTTCTTATTTGTAGTGGACGAGGGTTTTCTGCCAAAATCAACAAAAATGGAGAAATTGGTACTTTTCAAGCTTCTTTGTTCTATGACTTGGTTGACTATATATTACGTAATTATATATTGAGGGAATTTGTTAAAGTTTCTTTCATAAAGCTTTAACATTTTTTGCTTAAGTTTTACTGAGAACCTTAAAAATGAAATAGGACAAGAATAAAAATGCTCCGATGGAGCATGAAAAATGCAATATGGGTGACACTGGGTTGTAAATAGACAGAGGACTAGGTTTTAAAACGTTAATATGGGAGGGGTAGGTTGTAAATGCCAGGAGGACTAGGTTAAAAGCGCACTAATATGGACCAGCTTCGCTGAACAACCCATATTCGCGGTCACTCATGCTCCACTCCAGGGTTTTTTTTTCAAAATCGGACCTGTGTAAATCTTGTGTAAATTTAAATTTCACTGTGTATTTTTGTTTGAAGCTGTGTAAAATTTAAAAGTGTCGTTTTTCAACTGTAATATAAAATAAAATACATTTAGACGTTATTTTCTTGCTACAATGTTATTTTCGGATCATTCAAGCCAAAGTTATGCCAACTGCACTTGTGTAACATTTCGAAAGAAGCCACGCGGGGGGTCTGGGGTTGTTGAGAAGTTGAGAAAATTTTGTAAATTGCAATAGAATTCATAATGGAAATGTTTAAAAAGATTAATTCATTAAATGTCAAAAATAAGATTGGACAAATTCAAATTTCTGAAAAACACTTCGCCTCCTGAAACGAATTCTTTATTTTTCCAACTTTTTGGAATAATTTTTTCACAAACTTGCTGGTCACGTACTAAGGTTCGATGCTTTAACTGCTACCGGGGACGGCTCCATATAGTACAGACACACCAATTATACATGGAGGGGGGTCTGGGGGGCGGAGCCCCCAGAAGTTGAGAAAATTTTTTAAATTAACGGCAGAAACGGCATTGAAAAGTTGTATTCCTTTAGCTTTCGCTTTGAATATTTATTGTGCTAGACAGCAACAATTTTATGGCTCACACTGCTTTTTATGATACATGATATGTACAAGAAACGATATTGAACCGTACATATGTATATACTAGCTATACTATACTGTCTTACTAATATTTGCACGCTGTACGTAAATAAATTATACGCAACTGGATAAGCAGAAGTATATATATACTTGCAGAAACAATGGAACACCTATATATAATCATGTCGCAATGCAGAAAACAATTATACAACGGAGGGGGGTCTGGGGGGCGGAGCCCTCCAGAAGTTGAGAAATTTTTTAAATTAACGGCAGAAACGGCATTGAAAAGTTGTATTCCTTTAGCTTTCGTATTGAATATTTCTTGGGTTGTATGGCAACTATTTTTAGGCTCTGAGCTCTGACTGCTTTTATTATTATATATACAAGAGATAAACAAGAAATCATATTGAATAATACTAGCTTCAGAAAACATATGTATAGTTAAATACGAATAAATACTAGCTATTTACGAATATTCGCACGCAGTACGAAAATATATTATACGCAACTGTATAAGTAGAAGCATTAAGACTTAGGAGAATAAAACACCCATAACCATGTTGATGCAGAAATGCAGAAAACCATTGTAAGCCATTGGAAACAGGCGGGGGTCTGGGGGCGGCAGCCCCCAGTTAAAAGCTAGAGCTTTTTTAAAACTTAAAGACTTGAAAACAATTTTTTCAGAGCACTTTTTGTAAAAATTTTCGAAAATTTGGCTGTGTATTTTGTTGTGTAAATTAGTTTTTCACTGTGTAAATTAATTTTTTTTGTGTAAATACACAGTATTTTACACAAAAAAAAACCCTGCTCCACTCCACATGACATACGAGTAAGATCTGCATTCTTCAACTTTCAATGCAAGCGGGACGATTTTGAAATATTAAACCTTATTCCAAATAAACAATGCAGTTCTGGGGTAGAAAGGTGTTCAAGGTGTTTTTTTCTGCAGCGTCAGTGCAGAATCTTGTATTAAGTTGATGCGAAAAGCAGTAGGCATTATGTATATACGTGTATTATTAAGTTGTATAATAAAGGAGCACGACCAAATATACTTGCAGGCCGTGTTGACAAATCGTACAATTTTTCGAAGAACTGCCAATATCAACCGCAAGCAGCAGCCAATAGAAACTCTGGACAGTTTTCGCGAATATGGGTTGTTCAGCGAAGCTGGTCCATATTAGTGCGCTTTTAACCTAGTTAGGTAGTGCGCGTCAGCGCACTACCTAGAATAGGGAAAAAAAGGCGTATTGCGGCCTCTTGGAACATAGTTTCCCCTGTTGCTGGCGGAGGAGTTGAGGTAGAGCCTTCATATTTTACCAGTAGAAACCCTTTCACGAGGGGTACATGCTGTGCAAATTTGAGCAAAATCGGCCGAGCCGTTTTTGAGATATGACAGATTCAATTTTTCAATGCACGACTTTCTCTCCATTTTTCTTTTTTCCCCCCCACCCTAGAGGTCGGAGGTCTTAGATTTCCTATACCATATTGGGTTTTTTTGAACAACTTTTTCCCCATTTTTGGGGAAATGAGTATGGAGTAGGTAGGGCCTCCCCATAGGTCTGTGTACATAGCAGGATTTCGATTTTTTCGAAGATAGTTTTTTCCGAAATGGTCAATCCTTCTGTTCAAGTAAACTTGAACTGGGGCAGGCCGATGGGTCTGAGGTTCGCCGAGGAGCATGGCCCCACGGCCCTAATTGCCATGGGGTATATGAATTTTGGATCTGGCCCCTGTAGTTTTCTGGCCAGGGGTCACTAGTTAACGCGTAAAAGGGGGGGTCTGGGCCTACGGAGTAGGCAGCCCTATACATAAGAGCTGCTGGGCTGAGGTTTCGTATTCGAATAGGAACCCCTATATGGTGAATCTAAATGGCCCATTAGTTTCGCTGTAGGACCTATCCATGTGGCTGGGGGGCACCCTGATGGTGGTGGGCCCTACCGTGTCGCAACTCCAACTTTAACCTCTTCTACAGAAATATCTACAGTGAGCAGCTTTCTCTTATTTGGGATTTGGGGTGGGGTGCGGGAGCACTACAGCATAGACTATAGTAGGTTTCGCCCGGACCCCTGTGGCGCCCTGGCCAGGGGTCCGGACCGTGGACCATGCCCAAAATGGCCAAAAATCGATTTTTCTAAAAGTGGCCAAGTTTGGTATCAAATGAAAGCCCTTGGTGAGGCGAACATTTTTTGTCATTGGAGGACCCCTCCAAAGTGACCCCAGTGGCCTGTGGCGCCCTGACCAGGGTCCGGACCGGTCCAAAATGGCCAAAAATCGATTTTTCCAAATGTGGCCATGTTTGGTATCAAATGAAAGCCCTTGGTGAGGCGAACATTTTTTCATTGGAAGACCCCTCCAAAGTGGTCCCAGCGGCCTGTGGTGCCCTGGCCAGGGTCCGGACCGGTCCAAAATGGTCAAAAATCGATTTTTTAAAAAATTTCCAAGTTTGGTATTAAATGAAAGCCCTTGGTCAGGCGAACATTTTTTCTCATTGGAGGACCCCTCCAAAGTGGACCCTGCGGCCTGTGGCGCCCTGACCAGGGTCCGAACCGGTCCAAAATGGCCAAAAATCGATTTTTCTAAAAGTGGCCAAGTTTGATATCACATGAAAGCCCTTGGTCAGGCGAACATTTTTTGTCATTGGAGGACCACTCTAAAGTGTCCCTAGCGAGCTGTGGGGCCTGACCAGGGTCCGGACTTTTCAAAAATTGATTTTTTAAAAAATTTCCAAGTTTGTTATCAAATGAAAGCCCGTGGCAAGACGAACATTTTTTGTCATTGGAGGACCTCTCCAAAGTGGACCCAGCTACGTGTGGCGCCCTGACGAGGGTCCGGACCGGTCCAAAATGGTCAAAAATCGATTTTTCCAAAAGTGGCCAAGTTTGGCATCAAATGAAAGCCCGTGGCGAGGCGAACATTTTTTGTCATTGGAGCACCCCTCCAAAGTGGCCCCAGTGGCCTGTGGCGCCCTGGCCAGGGTCCGGACTGGTCAAAAATCGATATTTTAAAAAATTTCCACGTTTGGTACCAAATGAAGGCGCTTGGTGAGGCAAACATTTTTGTCCTTGGAGGACCCCTCCAAAGTGGATCCAGCGATCTGTGGCGCCCTGACCAGGGTCCGGACTGGTCAAAAATCGATTTTTTAAAAAATTGCCAAAAAATTTTCCGTACCCTTTCGCACCGCGACGACCCCCCCCCCCCGGTGGGAGTTCGCCCCCCCCGTCATCCTGTTTTCTGATAACCCCTCTGTGAACGTTTTCTGAGGCAGTAACAATTGCGGTTTGCTAAATTTCCCCTACCCCACGCAGCGCGACGACCCCCCCGTGGGAGTTCAGCCCCCCCTCATCCTCTTTTCCGATAGCCCCTCTGTAAACGTTTTCTGATGCAGCATCAATTGGTTTTTTCAAATTTTCCGTACCCCTCGCACCGCGACGACCCCTCCCCTCCCCCGGTGGGAGTTGGGCCCCCCGTCATCCTGTTTTCCGATAACCCCTCTGTGAACGTTTTCTGAGGCAGTAACAATTGCGGTTTTCTAAATTTCCCCTACCCCACGCAGCGCGACGACCCCCCCCGTAGGAGTTCAGCCCCCCTCATCCTCTTTTCCGATAGCCCCTCTGTAAACGTTTTCTGATGCAGAATCAATTGCGTTTTTTAAATGTTCCGTACCCCACGCACCGCGACGACCCCCCCCCCCCGTGGGAGTTCACCCCCCCCGTCTTCCTGTTATCCGGAAAACCTTTAGTAAACGTTTTCTGATGCAGAAGCAATTGCGTTTTTCAAATTTTTCGTACCCCGCGCACCGCGACGACCCCCCCCCCCGGTGGGAGTTCGGCCCCCCATTACCCTCCTTTCCGACAAGTAAGTAGTAAGTGTATAACCCGCCCAGTTTCCCCATGCCAGGTGCGCACCTGGTGAGGCTGGGCAATGAGACGCATGGGGCTAGAGCACTCATCTTTGGGTTATATACGATATGAGCTTCAGTCACTCTTAACGTAGTTGCACTAATCAGATTGAATTTATGTTTTCTAACAGTGTCTGTATGGAATATTCTTATATATTCTTTTGTATGTATCACTATATGCTTCACTTTCCATCATATTTATTCATCACCGTTTACGTATATGTTTTCTGCCTTACTTATGCCTTTGTTAATTTTATTCTTCTATATTTTAAGTTTATTTCGTTTCATTTCTGTTGGCTATGGCTACCGGTCGAACCAATAGTTCTTTTTCTGACGGCACGCACTGGAAGCTATAAGTTTGATACCACGGTCGTTTTTGGCGATGGTAAGGATAACTTACCTCGCTTCTCTTGTTTTTCTAAATTTCCCCTACCCCACGCAGCGCGACGACCCCCTCCCCGTAGGAGTTCAGCCCCCCTCATCCTCTTTTCCGATAGCCCCTCTGTAAACGTTTTCTGATGCAGAATCAATTGCGTTTTTGTTCTGCCTGGAGGCAGAACTATTTACACGGAAAATGGATAGCAATTGCACTGTGAAACTATTCTCAATACAAGTTTTCCCTATCTTCAACATTGGTTTCGTATACTGTTGAGCTCGTTTTTTCAACCAAAGGGGGTCTGGTATATATGCAGTAATGGCGAATTTTCACGCTTTGGATTAATTTTAATTCTTGATTTTTGAGTGCTTGTGTTGTGTTAGCCCATACTATACGTCTCGTTCTTGTTATTATATTTTATTGCCCGTCTACCGTCCTCCCCCCTTGAGCCAAAATTTGTATTCCACGGCTACTTTTAGTGCCCCCCCTTAAACGTCAATTCTGAAAGCAGTTTTGAAGAGTATCTAGTATTTATGCAAATGAGATCTGCAGATTTTGCGAACATTTGACAAGCAGCCGGCCAGCGGACTGGCTGTATCTTAGAAATGCTGTTATACGTTTTAATATTGTTATGGCTGACTGAAGCAAAAAGGAGAATGTTTGCCTGAATAAAATCATCACCTTATCAACTTGTCACATATTAAAATTAGCATGTAATGTTGCAATATCTGAAAACTAAATTAGTTAGGTACCCGTCCCGGCCGGAGCTATATA
This sequence comes from Trissonchulus latispiculum, assembly GCA_030248195.1. Lineage (NCBI taxonomy): Eukaryota > Metazoa > Nematoda > Enoplea > Enoplida > Ironidae > Trissonchulus > Trissonchulus latispiculum. The sequence goes on from JASAND010025471.1 coordinate 39,220, forward strand.
CACTAGAAAGCTAGCTCAGACGATAAAAACGTAAATTAGGATCCAACGCAGTTAAATTCAGTTGTATTGTTACTGACTTATATACAAAACAAAGCAGTTAATACTGACCATCACTGATGTATATACTGCAGATTCGGGAAAATTTATTTAGAAACTGATTTCGGTCAAAACTACTGTAAAAAACCTGTTTCGTTTTTTGTACAGAACATATTCCTTTGAGCTGTGGTTTGTGGTTTTGACTAACTAACTACAATTAAAAATTATTTGCGTTTAGCTTTAAAATTTAATCAAAATCAATTTTGTATGGTAGACCTGAAAACAGGAGCTGGTCTCCAAAAGTGGCTAAATAATCGGAAAAGGTTTGTGCAATTTTGCGAAAAAATCAGATCAAAATCCATGCAAGCGAATAGCACCTATAACTGCTTGGCTACTTGAGTAAGAACCAAAGTCCGGTGCATCTGTGTCTGAATGATTAATATTTGCTTTTCAATGACTTATTGAATTTTAAGTCTCGGTTGCAGAACCTCACCCCTTTTAGGGGTCTACTTGTTTTAAATGTTCCGTACCCCACGCACCGCGACGATCCCCCCGTGGGATTTCAGCTCCCCCCGTCTTCCTGTTATCCGGAAAACCTTTACTAAACGTTTTCTGATGCAGAAGCAATTGCGTTTTTCAATTTTCCCGTACCCCGCGCACCGCGACGACCCCCCCCCCCCCCGGTGGGAGTTCGGCCCCCCATCACCCTCCTTTCCGACAACCCCCTCTGTAAACGTTTTCTGATGCTGAAACAATTGCGTTTTTCAAATTTTCCGAACCCCGCGCACCGCGACGACCCCCCACCCCCCGGTGGGAGTTCGGCCTCCCGCCATCCTGTTTAGCGATTACCCCTCTGCGAACGTTTTCTGATGCAGAATCAATTGGTTTTTTCAAATTTTCCGTACCCCACGCAGCGC
>JASAND010025472.1:0-21703 GCA_030248195.1 Trissonchulus latispiculum
GTGTAGAAGGGCCGGCCCCCCTTCCACGGATGCAGTCATCATTTGAGGTGACACTCTTTCCTGGCTCTGCGGCTGAAACTCCGGGAATGAGCACCGGCACCCTATGTACTGTGGCAGGACGGAGATATCTCCTGGTGTAAACCTTTACCTACCTACCTAGCTGTTGGTTCAGAGCTGGTGGCTGCCATCATCTCCGCAACAAAGGACTCGTATAAATTCTTCTGTGGTTGTGGTGGTGGAACCCATGGCGCTGCAGAAGGCGGCCAGTAGGAACTAAGCTTATGACTTTCATCTTAAGAGCTGGAATCGTTATCACCATTTTCACTTGTCTTCCCCCGCGCCAGTTTCGCATTTTGTTCCGCAATAGCCTTGAGTTTGAGCCTCGACATAACTCCGAAACCGCAACACGGACGACAGAATCCATACAAACTAATTAAGGTTCAAATTTAGTTGCTTATATCTGTTTAAAATTAGGTCAGTAGGTCAAAGAAGAAACAATCAATGAGTCATCATCAAACACCTTTTCGATATCCAGTCGCAATAATACATGAGTTAAGTCTGTTGTGGTTGGTGATTTCCAATAGAAATTTCTAGCATGCGGTCCAACTTGACATTGTCCAACCACAGATCCATTAAAGTTTAATCTTCGGAATATGTCTATGCACATATCTTCCAGCATTAGGAGGCGCTCACCGTACACAGCATGAGGATTCACTCCAGTTTCTATGACAACCCTCAGTTCAACTTCGTCTTCATAAATTTTCTTATCAAGAACCATTCTGTAGCCAAGGTCTACATTCCAAGACTCATTAACATTGGGTAGAGTGTTGTTGATCCATGACTTTGTTGCACACTGACATGATGCTCGACACAAGAGTACAGTAGCAAGGAGTGTTACAACCGAAAATAATTCTGCAATCAGCAGTTTGTTCATTGTTATTTCTGAAAGACCAGTTATTGTCTGAAATAGTTATTGTGTAATCATTGATTGCGTAATCATGTAATCATTGATTGCGTAATCATTGCAATCATGACGTCATTGGGAATGAGTATAAAAGGCGGTAAGTAAACTATTCTTGTTCATTTTAGAAAATGTCTGATGATTTGAATCAGTTAGCCGCTATGGCTCAGGATATATTGGATCATCAATGTGACACTTGTGGAAAGTCATTCAAGAAAAAATCAAACACCAGGGGTTCCCCAAGAAAAGGGCACGCCCGGGGTACATGGGCCTTTTCCCTGAGTGGGAAAAACCTTCTCGTGAAGGATAATTTTAAAATTCCCTGGGGATTTGTGGAAAAAAAGACTTACTCAGGAAGACACTTGAACTTCTAAGAAGCCTCACCTAGATCCTCAAGCTCTAACCGAATCTGATGAAGAGTTGTTAGAGATGCCAATGCCCGTATTCGATGAACCGGATAAACTGACTGAATCGGATGAAGAACTATTGGAGATGCCAATGCCGGAAGCGCGTCCAGCTTTCGAATTGATTCCTACCCAACAAGCTTTTCATGGCTGGCTGCGTGGTTATCAGTTGGTTCCTAGGGATTTTTTTGGGGATCTGGAGGTGTTTCTTGCTGATGTTCGGGAACAATTGGTGGGGCTTTTGAATCGAGAACGGGATGACTTGGTGGGCCTCAAATTTTGGCTGTGTGTGAGGATCCGTTTACGACGGGCTACGGATAAGCTGGAGATGATGGAGGCACACTTTTGCTGTAAAGCAAAAGATGTACAATTGGGAACCCCCTTGGTTGAGGAGGTGGTCCTGGCGGAGGGTGAAATTAAGAAGCACCTGGAGAGTTTTCTCAAGATGGGATCCAATTGGGTGGTTGACCAAGTCCTTCATATGGATGTACAGCTGGCTCGCCATCGCCCTCTTGCTGGTTCTTCCTACAAACCTCTTCCTCGTTGGATTCAAACGAAGAAAGCTGTGGTGAATGTGCAGAACAACGATAACAAATGCTTCCTGTGGAGCGTGCTTTCTGCACTGTATCCACCAAGAAGATCATCCTTATCGCGTATCCAAATATGTGGCATTTGAAGACGAGCTTGCTTTTTCTGAGGCTTGATATGCCTATGAAGTTGAAGGATGTATACAAGTTCGAAACAACTCAATGGTATCAGTATCAACATATTTGGAGTAGAAGACAAATCGTTTCTTCCTCTGTATCTTTCTAAGAACAACTATGAGAAGCACATCGATTTGATGCTGCATGATGGCCATTACTCATGGATCAAAGATCTTGATCGCCTACTGAGTGATCAGCGCGGGCATCAACATAAGAAATATTTCTGTCGTCGGTGTCTTCAACCTCAGTACAGTTCACAGAAGCTGAAGGATCACTTGCAGCGGTGCCTCGTGAATAAACCGAGCAAGCTGATAATGCCAGAAGAGGACACTTTGCGGTTTAAGAACTATCATCGACGTCTTCGAAGTCCGATTGTGGTATATGCTGATTTCGAGTGTCTAACTGAGAAATCAGATACATGTCAACCGACTCCGTCTAAGTCATCCACAACGGCCTATCAGCGACACTCACCTAGTGGTTATGGTCTGGTTTCTATTAAACAGTGTTGTGATGAAGGAACAAGGAGCATTGGTGAATCCTCTGTCTATCGAGGAAAGGACTGTGTGTCCAGATTTCTTGATGAAATTATTGATATTGCGGAAGATCACAACAGTGCGTTAACAGATCCTGCTCCTCTTTATCTGACTGATACCGAAGAATCTGGCTTTCAGCAAGCCCTCTGCTGTCATCTTTGTGGAAAACAGCTTCTTGTTGACAGAGTACGAGATCATTGCCATTTGTGTGGTTCCTACAGAGGACCTGCTCATAACAGGTGTAACCAACAACATCGTCTAAACAGAGATATCACTGTTGTGTTTCACAATCTGCGACGATATGATGCCCATCTTATCATGCAGGAAATCGGCAAGGTCTCAAAAGACAGAAAACTGAAAATGAACGCTGTAGCCAAAGGGATGGAAGACTATCTCAGCTTTTCCTTGAAGAAGACGCCCTCGAAAGAAGGAGACGATAGCGACGATGAGTCAGAGGAAGAGAAACTGATCGGAGGTTATGGTCGGGAGTGTGTTTCTTGGCGGATTCGGTTCATAGACAGTTGTCAGTTCCTTATGGCTTCATTGGATACCTTAGTGAGTAACCTTCAGGACGCCCAATTTAAAATACTGGCCTCAAATCTTCCTGATCCTTCCAAGCGGTCTTTATTAACACGCAAAGGGGTGTATCCATATGACTATATGAACTGCTGGCAGCGATTTGATGAAACTGGCCTCCCACCAAAAGACGCATTCTACAGTCGTCTAACAGAACAGGACATTTGTGACGCTGACTATGAACATGCCGTTATGGTATGGCAAAGCTTTAATTTGCGAACTCTTGGTGGATATCATGATTTGTATTTGTTAAGTGATGTATTACTACTGGCTGATGTGTTTGAGAACTTTAGATCCTTCTGTCTTCAGCATTATGACTTGGATCCCATCCATTACATTACGTTACCAAGTTTTGGTTGGGATGCTTGTCTTAAGTTGACAGACGTTAGGCTGGAGCTTCTCAAAGACAATAATCAGTACATGTTTTTTGAACATGGTATTCGTGGAGGCGTTGCGATGATTTCTCATCGTTATGCCAAAGCGAATAACCCTTATCTGGATTCGTTTAATGATAGTTTACCTATGTCATATATTATGTATCTGGATGCTAACAATTTATATGGGTGGGCTATGAGTCAAAAACAGCCTTGTGCAAACTTTCATTGGCTTTCACAATCGGAAATTGATAAAATTGATTGGGAGGGCGTGAAAGAGGAGGGAGAGGAGGGCTATGTTTTGGAAGTTGATTTGGGGTATCCTAAAGAACTTCATACACTGCACAATGGTTACCCGCTTGCTCCGGAGAAATTGATAATTTCTGATGCTATGTTATCGCCATATTGTACGCAACTAAAAGCGGATCTCAATGTAGCTGATTCAAAGGTGCACAAGCTCGTACCCAACCTTTACAACAAACAAAAATATATTATTCATTTTCGTAACCTAAAACTTTATTTATCATTGGGTCTGAAATTAGAGCGAATGCATCGTGTCCTTGCTTTTCGACAATCTGCATGGATGCATAAATACATCAGCTTTAACACTGAGATGCGCAAGGCTGCTAAGAATGACTTTGAAAAGAATTTGTTTAAATTGTTGAATAATTCTGTTTTTGGCAAGACTATGGAAAATGTGCGTAAATATATAAATGTGGAGCTTGTATGTGATCAGGCTCGGTTCAGCAAATTGGTATCAAATCCTCGTTTTGAGCGGGCTACTGCTTTTAATGAGGATTTGGTAGCAGTCTGTATGAGTCGAGCGACGGTCGAGCTCAATAAGCCCATCTATGTTGGGTTTAGTGTGCTTGACTTGTCAAAGCTGCTCATGTATGACTTTCACTATAATTATATTGTACCTAAATATAAGGATAATTGTAAATTATTATTTACTGATACTGATAGTTTTTGTTATTTCATTGAATGTAATGATGTATATAAAGATATGTCTGTTGATTCTCATTTGTTTGGGGGGATCCACTTTTTTGATGGGGAAGTTTGTTCATGGAGGCCTTCTCTTGCCAATTCTCCCTCGGCATCGACATACGAGCAAATATATATTAAAGCCAATGTTTAACAACATTGGAATATTGTCAGAGAATCTTTAAAGTGCTAGGAGGACAAGAAAGTAAAATGCTCCTCCGGAGCATGGAAAAGTAATATGGGTGGATGTGGTGAGGTTGCGAAATAAAGAGAGGACTAGCTTTGAAAATGCTTAATATGGGGCTAGGCTAGGTTCTAAAAGAAAATAGGACTAGGTTGTGGGCGAACTAATATGGGCACAGCGTCGCCGAACAACCCATATTCGCGGGCTTGCACGCTTCGCTTCAGCGTTTGTCACATATATATAGAACGGTCAACATTGGAGTAAAAATGTTGAATAGGTGATCTGCAAGATATATAGTCAAGCGGGAAAAACCCACTTTTTTTTCTTGGACCAGAACTTTCGACTGGTTTGGGTTAGCACGACTTTGATACTATATTTAATTAGGGTTTGCCCTAAGCTTTCGAATGAGGTATAGTTTGTCTCTCTAGACCCTGCCGTTATGGAGAAATTAAAGTTTTCCGTGTCGGGAAAAAAACCCAATGCGGGAAAAAACCCATCGGCGGGAAAAACCACCCGGATTTTTTGCTGGAAGCGTGCCAGAACAATTTTGACGGTGCCATTCGAAAGAGCGGGTTGTTTTTAGTAGGTCTACATCGAAAAATACCAACATTTTTGAAAAATTTCAGAAAAAATTGAATTTTGAAAATTTTGTATGTTTAACACGTAAACATATATAGGCAAATTTTGGAAATTTTTTAAAAGTGTTTATTTTTGGCAGTTTAAGCATCCTATCGTGTAGAAAACGTGTTTTTCCTGTATTTAGAGCCAAACTAGACCCATTTTAAGGCAAAAATAAGCATTTTTGGCCAAAATTGAAATTTTCGCTTGAAATGGCACCATGTCCGATTTAGACCCCCTGGACCACCCATAACAGAACGAACCCGGGTAAAACCTATACCAACATAATCTATAGGCTCTATTAAACAAATGTTGGTATTAGTTTGACCTTTCCTGCTAACGGTTAGAAAAATATTCAATTTTGAAAAGTGGGTTTTTCCCCCGCCGATGGGTTTTTTTCCCGCCAACTAGGTCACCCCCAGGTCGCACCGGAGGGGTTAGAGCAGTGTGGCATATATCATCATGAAGCCCAACAGATGCCCTACACATACATACTATCCGCTTTGGTCTAGGTCCTGCCAGTAGTTCAGGGTGGCCTGTCAAAGTTTGCCAAATTTCGGCACTTGGACGGACCAAAATTTTCGAAATTTTCTAAGTCCCAAAAAATTTGCAGGGAAGCAGTGGGAACAACAATAATGCAGCCTCTAGGGTTATTTTTGACGCTCTTCAAGATAGGCTATTAAAATCCTATATAGCTCATACCGGTAAGCCCACACTGGAGGTGGGTTTTTTCCCGCATATTAAAATGGGTTTTTTTCCCGCTTGACTATAGTAGTTGTTTGCCAGGGCAGTTTTAGGCTAGCTATATAAATTTAATTAAATTTAGTTGGACTATGACAAGTATATATCGGACAGAAACATGGGGATGCGGCGGTAAAATTATTGGTTCAATCCGGCAGGGTTGCAGTCAAGGACAATCGCTCTAAAATTATTCTTTAAATATGCTGTCTGTATAAATGCATAAAATGAACAGTAAGCTTAGACTTTCTCGAAGGAAAAGTCTGACAATATAATACATGGAAGTACGAATAGGCGAATAGACAATATAATATATATCATGTAATTTAGAATCTGGAGCTCTAATTTAAAGTCTAGAAACTGATATAGATGAATGTATAATATTTACAGCCCGCGAATATGGGTTGTTCGGGGACGCTGTGCCCATATTAGTTCGCCCACAACCTAGTCCTCTTTTCTTTTAGAACCTAGCCCCATATTAAGCATTTTCAAAGCTAGTCCTCTCTTTATTTTGCAACCTCACCACATCCACCCATATTACTTTTCCATGCTCCGGAGCAGTGTTTTTTCGCCGACGTGTGTAACGTTACACACCTCTCCAAAATTTTTTGCTATTTTTCAGAAAAAAGTGTGTAACTACCTAAAAATTCCTAATTTACGCGCGTTTTGCTTAACACATGTATACAATTTTATAGTTAACAAAATTATTCCGTTAAAAAATTATAAGTAAAATTTTAACATCTTATATATTTACAGCAATATATATTTGGAGTTTCACCAAATCATATCGACAAAATTAAAAAATTGAGCAGCTACATCGATGATTTGCATTTATTGGTTTTGACTTGATAGAAAGAAGGAAAACAGCAGTGCACCGAAGGAGCATAATTTTTCGAAAGGCCTCCTGGAGCACAAAACTTGGCAAGGAACCAGTTAAATTTTGCTTCATAAGCTGACAAATTTTGGTGCGTACGCGTTTTTAATACAAGAACGAACAAATATAGCAAATATAATATAATATGCATATAACTAATATATACTTAAATAATACCGAAAATAAAATGCAAGCCAGGGTGGAAAAGGGGGGGTCTGGGGGGCGAAGCCCCCCAGTAACGGTAAATATGTGGAAACAAATGAATGAGCATTGGAAAAATTTCCGACCATTTGGTAAAATTTGTCCAAAATTTTGGTGTAACGTTACACAGTCGCCAAAATTTTTTTGCTATTTTCCAGAAAAAGTGTAATTACACGCGTTTTTGAGCAAAAAAACACTGCTCCGGGGGAGCATTTTACTTTCTTGTATATATATATATATACGTATTATATAAGATTGCTGTTTGAGTGGGATGTGTTTCCATATTGTTGTGGTTCCAAAAATATGTTTTCTTGTTTTATGTTTTAGTTCACGTAATTTATACAATCATTGTTGTTTTTCCAACACACGTCCCGTCATTCGAACACAGGAATGGACTCTGTAGCCAGTGGCGCCAGCAACTGCTCTTCAGATCAAGACTCAAGGCGACTCCATCGTACTAAGGCATGGGTTGCCTCTATTTTTCAGTCAAAAGGCGGCAATTGTGTATTTGTGGAAGGATTGTCCTGTGAAACCCAATCTCCTCTTACTAATCTCGCTAATCAACTTTCTTCTCAAAGGTTAGTGTTCATTTCTGCATGACTGAATACGGAAACCAAGTGTCGCAGTTGCCGGCGGATTTGGGAGGAGAACCAACCGGCTGTCAGTGATATACGGATCCGGATCAAGCAGTAGGCCATATTTTGAAGTTTGGAGTACAAGTACAAACAAAGTTTGGCATGCCACCGCATGGCCGCTAACGAGAAGTGCATCGATTTTTGAGACATTGTATGTCAAGAAAAAATTTCTTCAACTTGGCAAAACTGTCGAATGAGCTAAAATTTGTATATTCTGTTTTTGGCAACTTCCAAATTTTGTGATTTTTGAGCTCAGTGCTGCGATTAGCACTTCCTTCTTTACTGTTTGATTATCATAAGATTTGCGGTAGCGACCCCTATTCGTAATATTTGTGAATAATGCTCTACAATTTGCATCAAGAAAGTGAAGTAAACTCGGGCCAGCAGGCAGATCCACGTAGGAGATACAAGGCATTAATCATAAAAGAAATAATGAAAAACGCCTGGCTGCAGTCACTAAGGCAGTCGCTAAGTTTATCAAAAGCTCTCTGACTGTGCTATGCACAGAAAGAGGACTGCAGGCTTCTTCTCTGGCTAAGTTGCAGTACAGATACAGCCGAGCTGGCTGTCCTCTTCTTGGACAACCAGGCAGGAGCTCCACAGACTAGTTCTCTCTGGGTAAGAGCGCTCACAGCGCCCATTGGCTCTCTCCTGTTCGGACTAAGGCTTCTGCCTTAGTGACTGCAGGCAGGTGTTTTTCTTTATTTCTTTATGATTTTCAATTTTCAGTCTGAATAGCACGCCACGTCGTCGATTGTCCCTGGATCATGCAGACGATAGTAGCAGTGGAACTCCAGGAACAGTGGTCTCTCCTAATAGAACACCGCATGAAAGTGATGACGAGCCTCCCCAAGACTCTCCTCTAAGTGCCATGGGTATGTATATATATGACATAAATTTGTGGCATGCACTCTGAGATTTAAAGCATTTTACTGTATTCTTTGTTTGTAGATAGATGTAGATGTAATTTTCTAATGTTTATAATTCTGTCGATATTTTAACAACCGGTCTGTTCATCACGGTCGTATTGATTCTGAGGTTATTACATGAGGTTAATACTGTGCACATACGTAATACAAGGTTTCCCTCCGTTTAATGTGATCATGCTTTCAGTGTTTTGCTTGTTGTCTGTAATTTCAGATACTGACCAAAATCTGCACAACCTGATTACTTGCTCACAACAGGAACAGCTTTTGGATAACGAGTACTCTTTGAACTATATATATATTGTTGTTAGCGACATTTTAAACTAAGAGATTCAAAAGCCCCATCGTAATAAGTCAAACTGCGCTACATGTACACGGTGCAATGCCGCCTATCCAGGGTATTTCTTACACCTCCCGAAATTGACCTCCCCCGAAAATGCCTTCCCCCGAAATCGCCCCCTCCCGAGATTATTGATTCCCAGGGATTTTTTTGAGAGCATTGATGTTTACCAAAAATTGGCAAATTTTTCGGCTTCGCCGGAGATTTGACTATTTTCAGCTTAAATTCTGGCATGGTTGAGTGTTTCACCTTGCAAAATACGCCAAAAAATATCGTTTTTGCTCATTTTAAGAAACACCCTCCCTCCACCCCGAATATTCCTCCGGGGGTCTGACTTTTTCCTGGGAAAATTTCTGGGGGGCTGTCCCCCTCCAGGTTTGGGGGGCACGGATTTCAGCGGATTTCAGTTTCAGTTAAAAATAGATATTTTTTGCTGCTGAGATAAAAAATAAACTATTATAACCTAAAATTAAATTTAAAATAGCTAAAAATGCTTAAAAATGCCTAAAATTCCGGCAATGCCGGAAAATTTTTTCAAAATTTACCCTGAAAACCCTATTTTTCTGGGCACTAGAGTTCTGGGAGGGGGAAGGCCCGAATTCTGGGGGGGGCGACTCAAGTCTGGGGGGGGGGCGCCCCCCCCCCCCCCCCCACCCCCTTGTAGGAAAAAGCCAGGGGATCCGGTGGACCCAGGAAGCCCCCCCGAGAATACCCCCGAAAAATACTTGCTATCTGGCTGAATAGCATTTATTGCTGTTGTTGCGATTGCTATATTCTGATTTTCCTGGCTGTCCGCAATCCTTTTCTACTATAGAGAGGCATCCCGATAATTGGCTTAGTTTTTGGGCTTTTTGCAAGTTTTAGGTAATTACATTGGAATGTATGTGGTTTTCTAACACGACCATGTTTTTGCTAGAGTTTTGAATCCTCCGGTTTTAGACGTATATACAACAAATTAGAGTAATATTTGAAATTTTCCTACTTCTCTTAATCCTCTTCCATGACCAGTTTAACTTAAACTCGAAATTAAAAAGATTTTGATATCAAAACTTTTCCGGAAATTTTTCATCGCTGGATATACTCAATTGTTGCCCTTTTAAAAACTAAATCTGCTTATTTTTGCACTAAAAATTAACTTTTTTGGAGAATATAAAAATAGCTTTTTTAGCATATTTTTAGAAAACGTTTTAGCCCTCCAAAGTTGCTAGCCTCGGTGTTTTTTGAGCTTCCAAGGACTAAGGAGTCCTCCCAAGAAAAAATCCCTAGAATTAGTCGAGGTTTTTACTAGTGATGTGCGCCGGAGCTCCGCTTTTCGGTGCTCCGGAGCGGGCTTGTGCTCCGGAGCTCCGGGTACCCGGAGCAGCCTTTTTCAAGCTATGAAGCTTCTAAGAAAAATTTGAAAGTATGATTTTTCTGTGAAGTCCACTATTTCTCCTTACAGTACATAAGACCGTACAGAATGAATTTTCTAGTTATCGTACACCTGTTTTTAACAATTTTCTATTTTCTCATGGCTGCGTTCTTCTATTTCTCAAGACGATTCTTTTTCTGGAGACAATTTAAACTTGTAAATTTGCTACGTAAATAAAATAAAAAATTAAAAACAACTCTAATACATTTATGAATTGATTAGGTAAAACATAAATTTCGTACTTGTTATTAATTAATCAATTTATACATAACATTTTCCGTTAAATCTATTCCGTGGAAACTTTCAACATCTGCATCTGTTTTCTTTGCTTTCATCAAACCCATCTTGTCTGATATCTTTCAGATTGAAATTTTGTTAGTTTAGATTCATATAATATTTTGATTATATGCATCCTCAAGATAACTGAAATAGCGGACAAAAGAAATCTGGTCCACATCTGTTAAATTTGTAATATTTTATGCATGTATTTGAAAAAATCGGTATAAATTTTATTTGATGAAATTACTGCAAAAAATGTGGAGTATTTCATGTGAAATTTCAATTTGTCAAATCTTGAAAAAGTGAAACATTTACAATACACTGCCCAGTAAACTAACATGGGCTTTTATGTGAACGCAGCAGCACGCGCAATTAATTAGCCTAAACATTCTGTGAGATATTATCAAAATCTGAATTTTATTTCAGATCAAAAATACAGCTAACAAATGTTTATTGGTATGCCGCAATCAGCATCTAAAAATAAACAGTTATGTAAGCGATAAAAGTATACAGCGAGTAGGCATGCTTTTTAATGAATAAACAACCTGTTTTTAGCTTAAAACAATATTTTTACATTTTTGCCCCCGCGAACTGTCGGAGCTCCGCAGAGCTCCGGTGCACCGACAGCCCGCTCCGGCCGGAGCTCCGGAGCAGGCAAAGTTCTCAGCGCACATCACTACTTTTTACCCTGCTCCTGGGTCGAAGGTATGCTATGTGCATATGCATGTGCATATGCTCCAAAAAGCTCTATGCTTGCGTGTGTGCTACATATATATGTATACGTACGTACGTATCTTATGTGGTTATTATAGGGGAGCGCGAGAGCGCTCCCCTATAATATGGGTGTAAAAGGCGCTGCGCGGCCCTTAGAGACCCGTTCGAGCACCGTGCCAGCTAAATACTCAACGAAACTAGACAAATTTGGTATCGTTGGAATCAGCACGACGAGTACTACAAGTTGCAAAAAAGTTTTGGTCAAAATTTACAACTTTGAAAATTTTCGCTTCCGGACAAGTTAGGTCCGTTTGGTTTTTTCCGTGTAAGTCACGCTCGGAAAAGGGCTTTCTTCTGACTTAATGATAGCACGATCTGGGCATTTTCAGCCGGTGAAGTTTGGGTTTTCTGAGAGGCAGGGACGTGTTAATGTACCTTTTTGATAGTTTTTCGCCGTCCGGCCCGGCATGCCACCTGGCCGGCCGGCCAAAAGTGGCCTCACGGCTATTTTGACCAAAAAAGCCCTATTTTGTGTCAGAGTTGCAGTGCTCAGGGAACAAGCTAGAGAGACGCGGCTTGTTGCATAAGGATCTACGGAAGGGTTTATATGTCTTAACGAGGGCGATTTTTGATATCTGGCCAGAATCGTTCTGGCGGCCGGCCCAAAGTTGGTCCGGCCAAATAGCCATTTTCGGAAAAGTCCCAACTCCACAGAAAATAGGCCTAAATATGCTGTTTTGGGCCATTTAGTGGGACGCATTTAAGGGTTATCGGGGTCGCTGAACACGGTGAGCATAGTCGCAGCGCGGTGCGGTGCTGCTATCGTGCTGCACTGTCATGCAGCAACCATAGAACTCTGGTTGTAGACTTACTTGAAACGGTAAAACATATTAAGTTGGTTGTATAGATAGCTCATGACATGGCAAATTAACGTAGCTACATTGACATTATAGTGTGCACCCGGTTGCGCTGCAGTAGCGTGCTGCTGAAGTACAGCACGGGCTATAACTACAAGATAAGTTGCACTCGTCCGAAACTTTGCATACGAGTGCGGCAGAGCATTAGATATAGTGGCGTACAAGTTTTCAGTAGCAACTAAAACTGTTGTAACCATAGGTACTGGATGTTGGATCTCCGTCTAAATCATGAAAAAACAAGAAATTGGAACTTTTCAAGCTTCTTTGTTCTGTGCTTTCGGTTGACAATTAATAATTGGCGGAATTTGTAAAGTTTCTTTTATGAACGTTTGTTGTTTTGTTGTTTATTGTTTGTTTCGTTTTTTCACTATAGGTTTACTGGGAACCTTAAAAATGAAATAGGACAAGAATAAAAATGCTCCAATGGAGCATGAAAAATGCAATATGGGTGACTTTAGGTTGTAAATGGACAGAGAACTAGGTTTTAAAACGTTAATATGGGAAGGGCAGGTTGTAAATGACACAGAGGACTAGGTTAAAAGCGCACTAATATGGACCAGCTTCTCTGAACAACCCATATTCGCGATCACTCATGCTTCACTCCACATATGACGTATACTAATATAATATCTACATTCTTCAGCTTTCCTGGCTATCGCGAGGATTTTGAAATATTAATGCTTATTTCAAATAAACAATGCAGTTCTGGTTACAAGTTGTTCAAGGTCGTTTTTCTGTCACGCAGAATCTTGTATTTAGTCGGTGCGAAAAACAGTTGACATTACGTAAGTCTATTATTAAATCAAATAAATTAAATGTGCCGTAATGGCCGAGTGGTAAGGTGTTCGACTGAAGATCTGACGGTCCTAGGTTCGAACCCCCGCTGCCACAAGGCTTTCACAAATCCCCTTGAGCAAGGGACTAAGCACATATCGGTTCGCCGTGGGCTCCAGCCAACCCAGCTGTCTATCCTTAACTGGTCGGTAAATGGGTACCACTGCGGTGGGAAGGTAACAGGAGTCTGTGCTCTGGCGTAATGCCTGATGAAGGGCTGGCCCCCCTTCCACAGATGTAGTCAACATTAGAGTTGTCGCTCCTGGCTTCGGGCTGTGAATCCGGAGATAAGCACCGGCACCCTATAACCTTCTGTAGGTTGGAGTTCTCTCCAGGGGTCACTTTACCTTTACCTATTATTAAATCGTATAACGAGCACGACTACGTACTTGCAGAGTCATGCTGACAAATTATAAAGTATCTGACGAACGGCCGATAGCAACTGTCTCCGCAGTTTTCGCGAATATGGGTTGTTCAGCGAAGCTGGTCCATATTAGCGCGCGTTTAACCTAGTCCTCTGTGTCATTTACAACCTACCCCTCCCATATTAACGTTTTAAAACCTAGTCCTCTGTCTATTTACAACCTAAAGTCACCCATATTGCATTTTTCATGCGCCATTGGAGCATTTTTATTCTTGTAGTTATTATGTAGGGGCGCGATAGCGCCCCTACATAATATGGGTATAAAGGCGTCTGCGCGGCCCCCGAAAGTACCTTTTTATACCTTTATTTATTATTACCTTATTATTTTTATACCTTTTTATACCCCGAAAGTGAACCTTTTTGATAGTTTTTGCTGCCCGGCCCGGCCAGCCATCTGTACGGCCGGCCAAAAGTGGACTTGGCGCTATAATGGCCAAAAATGGCCAATTTTTTGTCAAAGCTACAGGACTCAGAGAAGATGCTAGAGAGACGTGGTTTGTTGCATAAGGATCTACGGAAGGGCTTATATGTCCTAACGAGGGCGACTTTTGATATCTGGCCGGGATCATTCTGGCGGCCGGCCCAAAGTTGGTCCGGCCAAATAGCCATTT
Organism: Trissonchulus latispiculum; assembly: GCA_030248195.1. Taxonomy (NCBI): domain Eukaryota; kingdom Metazoa; phylum Nematoda; class Enoplea; order Enoplida; family Ironidae; genus Trissonchulus; species Trissonchulus latispiculum. The sequence continues at coordinate 14,243 of JASAND010025472.1, forward strand.
TCGGAAAAGTCCCAACTCCACAGAAGATAGTCGAAAATAGGCCTAAATATGCTGTTTTGGGCCATTTAGTGGGACGCATTTAAGGGTTATCGGGGTCGCTTTACACGATGAGCATAGTCGCAGCGCGGTGCGGCGGTGCTATCGTGCTGTACCATTATGCAGCAACCATAGCACGCTGTCTGTAACTTACTGTAAACGATTAAACATATGAAACTTGGTGAAAATTATGTCTGTAGTGAGGGGGAACTGTAGCTATGTTAGTTGGTGCACTCTCTAGCTTCCACCGTGCTGTATGTGCTGCCCCAAACACAGCACCGTCGATAACAAGTTATTCATTCGTCACTGGTATTTGAAATTCGGCATACAGATAGTTTAGGACATGACAAACTATTATAGATACGTTTCGTATACTTATTACGGTGTTACCATGTGATTGCGCTGCAGTGGAGTGCTGCAGAAGCACAGCACGGCCTATAACTAACTACGGAAAACTTGCAATCGTCCGAAATTTTGCACGCAAGTGCGGCAGAGCATTGCAAATCGTGCCGTATGAGTTTCCCTCACTTGCAGTAAAGTTTGCATCTGGTTGGGGTGCAGTAGAGTGCTGCTGAAGTACAGCACGGCCTATAACTAGCTTCAGGTAAGTTGTAATCGTCCTAAATTTTGCACGCAAGTGCGGCAGAGCATTGCAAATCGTGCCGTATGAGTTTCCCCTCACTTGCAGTAAAGTTTGTATCTGGTTGGGCTGCAGTAGAGAGTGCTGCTGAAGCACAGCACGGCCTATAACTAGCTACAGGTAAGTTGCAATCGTCCGAAATTTTGCATACAAGTGCGGCAGAGCATTGCAAATCGTGCCGCATGAGTTGCCCTCACTGGCAGTAAAGTTTGCATCTGGTTGCGCTGCAGTAGAGTGCTGGTGAAGTACAGCACGGCCTATAACTAGCTACAGATGAGTTGCAATCGTCCGTAATTTTGCACACAAGTGCGGCAGAGCATTGCAAATCATGCCGCATGAGTTTCCCTCACCGGCAGTAAAGTTTGCATCTGGTTGCACTGCAGTAGAGTGCTGCTGAAGTACAGCACAGCCTATAACTAGCGACAGGTAAGTTGCAATCGTTCGAAATTATGTATACAAGTACGGAAGAGCATTGCAAATCGTGTTTTATGAGTTTCCTTCACTGACAGTAAAGTTTGCATTTGGTTGCGCTGCAGTAGAGTGCTATATGCTATATACAGTAACTAAATCTATTGCAGCCATGGGACATGGGTACTGGATGTTGGATTTCTGTCAAAATAAGAAAAAGGAAGAAATTGGAACTTTTCAAGCTTCTTCGTTCTGTACTTTCGGTTGACGATTAATGATTCGCGGAATTTTTAAAGTTTCTTTCATACAGCTTTAACGTTTTTGCTTTTTACTGAGAACCTTAAAAATGAAATAGGACAATAAAAATGCTCCGGTGGAGCATGAAAAATGCAATATGGGTGACATTCGGTTGTAAATGGACAGAGGACTAGGTTTTAAAACGTTAATATGGGAGGGGTAGGTTGTAAATGCCAGGAGGACTAGGTTAACAGCGCACTAATATGGACCGCTTCGCTGAACAACCCATATTCGCGGTCACTCATGCTCCACTCCACATGAACGAGTAAGATCTACATTCTTCAGCTTTCAAAGCAAGCGGGACGATTTTGAAATATTAAAGCTTATTCCAAATAAACAAAGCAGTTCTGGTAGAAAGGTGGTCAAGGTGTTTTTTCTCCACTGTCAGCGCAGAATCTTGTATTAAGTTGATGCGAAAAGCAGTTGACATTATGTACGTGTATTATTAAGTTATTATATGTATTATTGTACTTGTGTATTATTAATAAGGAGAACTACCACATACTTACAGGCCATGCTGACAAATCGTACAATTTTCCGAAGAACTGCCAATAGCAACAGCAAGCAGCAGCCGATAGAAACTCTGGAGAGTTTTCGCGAATATGGGTTGTTCAGCGAAGCTGGTCCATATTAGTGCGCTTTTAACCTAGTCCTCCTGGTATTTACAACCTGCCCCTCCCATATTAACGTTGTAAAACCTAGTCCTCTGTCCATTTACAACCGAATGTCACCCATATTGCATTTTTCATGCTCCACGGAGCATTTTTATTCTTGTATATACAGTCTCTCTAGGCTCTGCCGTTATGGACAAATTAAAGTTTTCGGTGTCGGAAAAAACTCAATGCGGGAAAAAAGTCATCGGCGGAAAAACCCACCCGGATTTTTTGCTGGAAGCTTGCCAGAACAATTTTGACGGTTCCATTCGAAAAGGCGGGTAGTTTTTAGTAGGTCTACATCGAAGAATACCAACATTTTGAAAAGTTTCACAAAAAATTGAATTTTGAAAATTTTGTATGCATTAACACGTAAATTAGAGCAATACGTTGGCGGCAAGAAACGTTTTTCTGTATAGAGCCAAATCTAGACCAATTTTAATACAAATTAAGCATTTTTTGGCCAAAATTGAAAAATTTGGCTTGAAATGGCGCTACGTCAGATTTATTTCGATCCTAGAAGTTGCCCACCAACAGAATGAACTCCAGGTATACTGTTTACCTGCAAAATTGATTGAACAAATGTATATACAGTTTGACCTTTTCCCCCGTAAATGGTTAGAAACATATTCAATTTTTGGAAAGTGGGTTTTTCTCCCCGCCGAATCCTAGGGTCAGGTCTAGGTCAGCACTTCGGAGGGGTTAGAGCAGGAAAAAAAAAGGGCGTGAAGCGCACCACTTGCTCCCAATGCAAACATAACCTCGTCTGGCTTTGGTCTAGGTCTTTTTAGTAGCTCAGGGTAGCGCGTCGGTACTTTGTCGAGTATGGCCACTTGGACTGACCAAAATTTTCGAAAATTAAAAAGTCCCAAAAATTTGGAAGGAAGTAGCGGGGCTACAATAACATATCTCAGAACCTTATGGACGCCCTTCAAGATAGACTATCAAAATCCCATATAGAGTTTCTCCGTCAAAAAATCTCCGTGTCGCGATTGAATACCAATCAGACGGAATTGGACGCGCTGCCTTATATATCAGACATTGGGAACATATTAATGGGATTATCGGGGAGCAAGCAGGGCGGCAGTGAGATACTGTATCATCAAATATATAAATATCCACCACAATAATTCAGATAATGTGAATTAAATTTCAGAGTAAAGTCAGTGATATGTAAAAAATGCAAGAACAGCGAAGGGGTTGAGGACCGTAAAGGTTTGTACCGTCCTAATTTAGGGGGAGCTTTGGTTTCATTTTGGCTCCAGATCACTTGGTATAATTCAGTTTTTGTAAGTTTTGCGGGCTCAAAGTCTCAAAAAATCTTCTTTATGAAAAAATGCTTGATTTCTTGTATTTTCTGACAATTGCGAGCTTTTGTTAAATATATAATTCAAATTTTTTTTGTGGAATTTTGCAAAAACTGCGAAATGTTTATTTTTGTTTATACTTATACTAAAATAATAAAATACTTAAAATACGGGTGGATTGAGCACGAAACTGAAATCCCTTTGTCCATTCAGGTTTTCGGGATTTTATCCTGAGCTTAACGAAAAGCTGAATCACAAAACTTACGTATATATTTCAGATTCAGTGTTCTGCGCCCTAGAAAAATACCTGTATGCAAGTTTTGGGTTCTTTTCCATTATCCCCCCACAGCTCCAAAGAAGCGGACGGAAGAAGCCACAATTTGACTGAGTTGAAATTTGGTAGGGTAGGTTTTCGAACCTGCTTATTTCAAAAATGCAAAAGATTTTAAATTTTTTTGCAAGTTTAAAAACTTTAAAATTTTTGTTTGGTGGCGGGGACTATGGGAACCGAAAAATTTTTAGTAAAATTTTTGCTGAAAAGTTGCATATATATTATGTGGTATTCTGGGGTGGCTGATCAGGAATCTGAAATAGGTTTTTTGATTCAGCTCGTTAGCTCAGGATAAGCTTACATCTTAAGCTTAAAACTTTAGCTTATATTAAGCTAACGAAAAGCTGAATCGTAAAACTGATTTCAGATTCGTGTCTGAAAAGTCCCAGAATACCCCTATACGCAACTTTTCAGCAAACTTTTTTCAAAAAATTTTTAGGTTCCCTGTGGTCCCCCCTTACCAAACTATATAAAATTTTTAATGTTTAAATATTTTTTAAAATTTAATTTTTTTTTGCATTTTTGAAATTAGCAGGTCCGAAAGGGTCTCTTGCGCAATTCCCCCCCCCCCAGCCCTAACTTTTGATTTTTTTGACCAATAACTGAAATTTTTTATGGGTGCACACTAGGGGTCTCTTGCGCAATTCCCCCCCCCCAGTCCTAGTTTGAAATTTGGTGTGGGTGCATACTAGAGGCTGATGAATTCAAAAATAAAAAAATTTAAGTTTTAAAAAAAAAATTTTAAAAAATTTTAAAATTTTTTAGTTTGCAAGGGGGACCAAGGGAACTAAAAAAAATTCTGACAAAATTTTTTGCTGAAAACTTGCACGCATTTTTTTTTTTTTTTGCTGAACATCAAAATCTGAAGTCCGTTTTCCGATTCAGCTTTTCGTTAGCTCAGGATAAGCTTAAGCATCTTAAGCTTATAACTTTAGCTTATACTCGGATCTAACGGTGAAAGCCGAATCGAAAAACGGACTTCAGATTCGTGCTCAGCGCCCCGGAAAACTTTGAAGTAAAAGTTTTCAGCAAAAGTTTTTTCTGGTGGTTTTTTGGTTTCCCTTGTCTCCTTACCAAACTAAAATTTTAAAATTTTTTTTAAAATTTTTTAAAACTTTAAAATTTTTTAATTTTTGAATTCATCAGCCTCTAGTATGCACCCACACCAAATTTCAAAGTTATTGGTCAAAAAAATAAAAAGTTAGGGCTGGGGGGGGAATTGTGCAAGAGACCCCACACTAGAGGCTGATGACCAAAAATTCAAAAATTTTAAAATTTTAAAAAAAAAATTTTAAAAAATTTTAAATTTTATTTTGCAAGGGGGACCAAGGGGAACCGAAAATTTTTTGAAAAAATTTTGCGGAAAACGCATACAGGGTTTCAGGGGCGCTGAGCAATCCGAAATCCGTTTTTTCGATAAAGCTTTTCGTTTAGCTTAAAATAAGCTAAAGTTATACGCTTAAGATGTTGGTTTATCCTGGGCTAACGAAAAGCTTTATCGAAAAAAACGGATTTCGGATTCGTGCTCAGCACCCCAGAAAACCCCTGTATGCACTTGTTTTCCGCAAATGTTTTTTCAAAAATTTTGAATTATATATTTAACAAAAGCTCGCAATTGCTGAAAATACAAGAAATCAAGCATTTTCATAAGAAGGTTTTTGGGGGCTTTTGGAGCCCGCAAACTCCTGAAACAAATTATATAAGTGATCTGGAGCCAAAATCTTTCAAAAGCTCCATTTTAAGTGGGACGGTACTGACCTTCGATCCTCAGCCTTGTGACAACATGTTTTACATATCACTGACTTGCCTGAAATTTAATTCACATTATCAGACTTAATGAGATGGTTGTTCATTGTTGATGCTACAGTATCCTACCGCACCAAGCTTTGCTCCATTAATCCCATTATGTATTCCCAATGTCTGATATATAAAACAGCGCATCAATTCCATCTGATTGGTATTCAATCACATCACGACGTATTTTGGACGGAGAAACACTCTATAGGATTTTAATAGTCTATCTTGAAGGGCGTCCATAATTACCCTGGGGAGTGTATTATTGTAGCCCCCGCTGCTTCCTTCCAAATTTTTTGGGACTTTGAAATTTTCGAAAATTTTGGTCCGTCCAAGTGCCAAAATTTGACAAAATTTTGCGAGCCACCCTGAACTACTGGAAAGACCTAGACCAAAACCAGACAGGTTATATTTACGTGTAGGGTAAGTGCTGCGCTTCACGGTGATATGCCATACTGCTCTAACCCCTCCGGTGCGACCTGGGGTAACTTAGAGTTGGTGGAAACCTAATTCTTCCAAAATTGAATATGTTTCTAACCATTTACAGGAAAGGTCAAACTAATATATACATTTGTTCAATCGAGCCTACAGATTAAACTGGTATAGGTTTTACCTGGGTTCATTCTGTTGTGGGTGCTCTAGGGGATCGAAATAAATCTGACATGGCGCCATTTCAAGAAAAATTTTCAATTTTGGCCAAAAATGCTTAGTTTTGTATTAAAATTGGTCTAGTTTGGCTCTAAATACAAGAAAAACGCGTTTTCTACACTATAGCATGCTTAGACTGCCGAAAATAAAAATTTTTTTAAAATGTCAAAAATTTGCCTATATTTACGTGTTAAACATACAAAATTTTCAAAATTCAATTTTTTGTGAAACTTTTCAAAAATGTTGGTATTTTTCGATGTAGACCTACTAAAAACTACCCGCCTTTTCGAATGGAACCGTCAAAATTGTTCTGGCAAGCTTCCAGCAAAAAATCCGGGTGGGTTTTTCCGCCGATGACTTTTTTCCCGCATTGAGATTTTTTCCCGACAATCTGAAAACTTTAATTTGTCCATAACGGCAGAGCCTCAGAGAGACTTGTTATATACGAGATTAAAAATGCCCCGGGTGGAGCATGAAAAATGCACATAGGCGATCATTCGGTTGTAAATGGACAGAGGACTAGGTTTTACAACGTTAATATGGGAGGGGCAGGTTAGTGAAATTTTTACTTATGATTAGAATAAAAGCAAATTAATATAAATCAGCCTACGCTGAACAACCCATATTCGCGAAACTTATCCGGCAGGAGTTTCTATCGGCTGCTGCTTGCTGTTGCTATTGGCAGTTCTTCGGAAAATTGTACGATTTGTCAGCATGGCCTGTAAGTATGGTGGTAGTTCTCCTTATTAATAATACACAAGTACAATAATACATATAATAACTTAATAATACACGTACATAATGTCAACTGCTTTTCGCATCAACTTAATACAAGATTCTGCGCTGACAGTGGAGAAAAAACACCTTGACCACCTTTCTACCAGAACTGCTTTCGGTTTATTCGAAAATAAGCTTTAATATTTCAAAATCGTCCCGCTTGCTTTGAAAGCTGAAGAATGTATGATCTTGATTGTTTTTCATGTGGGAGGGGAGCATGAGTGACCGCGAATATGGGTTGTTCAGCGAAGCGGGTCCATATTAGTGTGCTGTTAACCTAGTCCTCCTGGCATTTACTTTCAACCTACCCCTCCCATATTAACGTTTTAAAAACCTAGTCCTCTGTCCATTTACAACCGAATGTCACCCATATTGTATTTTTTCATGCTCCACCGGAGCATTTTTATTTTTGTCCTATTTCATTTTTAAGGTTCTCAGTAAAAAGCAAAAACGTTAAAAGCTGTATGAAAGAAACTTTAAAATTCCGCGAATCATTAATCGTCAACCGATTTGTACAGAACGAAGAAGCTTGAAAAGTTCCAATTTCTTTCCTTTTTCTTTATTTTGACA